>APFE030539231.1:0-52236 GCA_000404065.3 Pinus taeda | reverse complement strand
TATGTATGTATACATACATGCATACATACATACATACATACATATATACATACATACATACATACATATCTGTGTGTGTGTGTGTGTGTGTGTGTGTGTTAGATCTTTGATCTAATTAATTCCCATATAAGTTACAATTTTTAATAAACTAATAATGTAAACAACAGATATAATTATTTCTTTTATATAATTTAAGGTATGATAACTAACTCCCATTAAATTATCGATTTGACTTTTTCACTGCGGTCCCTAAGTCAAAATTAGTCGTTGGCCAAGATAGCCGTTGGAGGCTCTGCTAAAAGTTGGATCTGTTTCTTCAACTTGTCCTGACGATGAACCACACTGGTTGGTTCGAAACACGTCGACAAATGTCTCTCTTTATTTGATTTACGCCGAAGTTCTACTTATAACTATTATGGATCACAGAAGCCTCAATTCAACAATATGAATCTTTCAAAAGTTTCATATTCTTGTTTCAATTTCTTTTTCATATTCGTTTGTTCATATTTGTTTTAGTCGTTTCTTGTGGCACTTTTTTGAGTAAGTTTGCATGTGTTGTTTTTTTGTCGCTTTTTGTTGTTTGGCTTCTATGAGTGTTATTTTTCCTTTTCTTATCATAGTAGCTAGCATTTTAACTCATATTATCATGTAAAAGTGTTGGTTTAGTATGTTGTTCACATTTTTCAAGTGTTGCATTAAGATCTTGATTTTTCCCCATAGTAGTTCCCGTTGTTGGGTCATTTTTTGGGTGTTCAGTTTTCCTCTTGCATGTTGGATTTTTGCACTTAGTTTTTGCTGACTTATCTTTCCCTTATTTAGATTTGCATTCCTTCCTACCCTAGCACTCAAATCTGACACTGATTTCTCCCTTTTAAGGGAAGATATGTGTAATCTTGGCCAACAATTGCCTCTTCATCAAAGCATTTTGCATCTCCAAGAGACAAGGTCCCAGCTTGGCCTTTGAGACTATGCAATTCATAGTCATTGGCTTTCCCAACTGCGCATTTCATAGTCACAAGCCTCACCCCTCAGCCATGGCCACTGGGACTACGCAATGCACAGTTCCCTCTCAGTCTGCCCAAATGGTACTGCACATTGTAGAGTCTCAAGCCTCTCGCTGCCCCCTTGACTGATGAGACTGAACATTGCACAGTTCATGAGGCTAGTCTCCCACTTTCAACTCAACAATCATGCAATTTTTCTCCTCAGTGTCTTGGTTGATTCCTTGATCTTGTTTTATGGGTTGCTTTTCTTGAGCTAACTTATGTTTTCCATGAATGCATTTTTCTCCTACAGATACCGCAGTGATTGAGCACTTCTCCTTATCAGTTATTGTTACCATAGATCCCAAGAGATCCATCTCAAAGGATACTATAGAAAGTAGCATTGGGGAGGAATTTGAGAGTACTCCAGTAAACTTACCAGTTTTCTCAGACATTCAATTGTTTATAGAAAAATATTTATAAATTACATGGCATAAGGTGAATCAGGTATTCTCAGCAAGTAGTTTCAAAACAAATCTTGAAGATAGGTAGGTTTACATCAATGTCCAAAGGTTAAGATTACATAATATTGCATGTAGGTATCCATATTTTCCATGTGCAAATGTTGTCAGCTAGATTCTATCACATACATATACAAAGACTATGACTCTCAATAATGCCAGTGGACAAAGGCTTGCCCCTTTTATGGCACACGATTATCAACTTATGCATCTTTTTTCATTGTCAAAATCATGCATGGATTCCCAATTTTATGTATTCACCAACTACTTGAGCACAAAGGATGTCATCAAGGGTTGGGTAAAGAGCCTTCTGAATTCTGCCACACACCCAACAACACTTACAAGATCAAATATCCTAGAAATTGTTATAAGTACTTGATAGTCCTATGTTGTCGGATCTACATTCAAAGAAATACTGATACATTTCAAGAAGGTCGGGCATTCTTGCTAAATCAAGTTGTGAATGAAGGAAAACCATTCAACTAGTCGGAATTACTGGCTCAATAATTGAGAATTCATGTGACTAATGCTAAGAACCCTCCTAAGGGTAAGCAAGCTATATTCTACATGTTTTCTTACTTGTTGGATGCAATATGTGCTTAAAATTCATTTCTTGACATGATTTGAACATTGGTCACCAAAAGAAATTATCGTGCACAGTTACTGCAAGCTACTTTTAGAGTGCAACTACAAAGGAGTAATTGAAAAGTTGACTGATCACTTCCTCATTCCATTATATAATATGATATTTGAGGAAGAGGCATCGTGTATGTCATGTGGGGCGATGGAAGCAGTGTCATAAATGACAGATTGGTTTTCCTCACTAGATGGTACTTACCTCCAAGTGTTTGGCGGTTAGAAGCCTCCACGTCTATTATCGATATATGCTATTGAAAATTTGGTCATGCAAGAATTTGTTTATCATATTTCCATAGGGTTATTAGGAGTGTTGCAAAGGAAGAAGAAAGCACCTTAGCCCACTCTTCCTTTGCAAGTTGGATTGTACGAGATTAAGAATTTGAAGGTTGATAACACTGAAGGCAAGGAGATAGAGAAATTTGCATTCAGTCATTTATACTTTAATCTGTATGATCTTAAGAATATTTGTAAACAGCACTTTGAGAAGATTCATTTCCAATGGCCAAGCAGGGCTTTTGTTAGACCCGAGGAGGAAAGGATGAAGAATTATTACAATGTAGGAAAGCCCAACCAACTAGTGAGCTTCATAGGTACATCACAAGCTACTGCTCTCAAAAAAGTCACTCCAGACACAAAAGCCATTAGAAAGGTGCAACCCAATGCATGGAAATGACAAGAGGAAGGTTGTGCACAGTCCAAGGGAAAAACAAAGTTGCAAATTGAAAGCATACCCAATCATTCTGAAAGCATCCATAGCAACATAAAAGAATAGGAAACAGAGGAAGTAGGAATAAGAACTAAAGTAGAAGGAAGAAAAATAGAAGAAAATATTAGGAGAATAATGAAAGGAACAAGTTGAATAAAAACCAAGTAGGATAAGAGAAGAAGAAGAAGCAGCACAAAAGAAAGTAGAAGAAGAGGAACAAAACCAACTACTAGAAGAAGATAGAAAACAGTTGCAGGAGAAGGAACTTGTTCATTAAATTAAAGATCTAATTGTAATTCAAGGCATGGAGGTGGAATGGGAGACGCTAAAAAAAGATGTTGATCTTATGCTGAGCACTCAGTAGGTCACCATTTAGTCTCCCCTTCCTTCGATAGTAGAGAAAAATTCAAGCAGAGAAGAGGAAATTGTTCCTCTTGATGATGGTTCAGTAATGGATATGTACAATCTAATTTGTGATGAAATTCAAAAGAAGATTTTACAAGTGAGAAAGAAGCATTTCCAGAATGATCTTACATATCCCGCATTCATCAAAGAAAGGGTCACCATGAAAGACACCAGAAGGAATCCAAAAGCCATTGTAGTAGCAAAATTGGCCTTAGAAAGGGCTTCTAAGTCTAATATGGAGTATCTGATGGCTAGGAATAGGGAAATGGAAAATAACTTGCAGGCAACAAGGAAATAAGTGAAACAACTCAAAGAAGAGGTCTAGAAAGTAGCTCCTGCACAGGATTGCCTAGAAGAACTTAAGGCAACCATAATGGGTGAATTATCAACATTGAGAGAGACCTTGAGAAGCCTTTATGAGGAGCTTGTCTCCATGCATAAATTAGTTGTCTAGTTGCATGGCATGCAATAGAAGTGCAATGATAATGCTAAAGCCGTCAAGGTTGTTCATACAACCATCACTACCATGCATGAGTGGTCAACGAATTATAAAGGGATATCATTTGAATTGGTAAAGAAAACAAGGCAACAGGATGAGTTGGAGAAAGCACAAGTTTGAATGCTTATCTAGAGTAACAAAAAAATTGATTTAGTCATTTCCAACATTCAGGCCTCATATGCACAGGTGTACAAAAATATGGATTTCATGGTAAAGTCACACAAGATCCCTTCAGTTGGCTCACTCATCGAAGCCAAAGGCAGGTATACAGTTAGGTAGGAGGTTGAAGAATACTTGGACTAGCTCAGGTAAATTGCCACCAAGTAAGATCTAGAGGTAAACATGCATAATATGCATAAGCACAACTGTGTCCCTGTCCAGATCAATACCATGTTGCTCCTACCGAAGAAGGAAACTCAAACTACTTCCAAGTCAATGTACTCGAATGCAATGGAGGCTAGAGTCCGCTTCCAGCCTGATCTCATCACATAGTTTGGGGAAGCCATCACACTATACAAATCTTGGTACCACTATGTGACCAAGAAACTACAAGTTGAAGTGGTTCAGATGGAGTTTCCCCAAACTCAAGCTTGACTTATTTCGTCTTATTAAGTTGTCTAGTTGACTCTACCCAATTTTGTCTTACATGGGTATGAGTGATATTGAAATATTCTTTTGTAATTAATTGTAAGTGAAATTCCAAGTGGCAATTGTGGAATGTGAAGAGTCCTTTTGTAATGAAGTCCATACGGTCATGGTTGAAGGAAGTCAAAGAGTCATGAGGGAAGTCAAAGAGTCATAAAGGGAGATGAATAGTCACCCATTTTGTTGTAAATATACCCTCATTAGTCATGTAAAAGGCTTTTGGCTTAGGATCATAAGCTTGGGAGTTTTTTTGAGAGCCTTGACTTCTCCTTAGCATAGAGGGAGTATCTTTCTTTGGAGGAGTAGTTGTTGGCTTCATGTTCCACTATTGGGACTAGTGGTTCATAAATTGTATATGTATGCTTGGGACTCTCTCTTTGGTAAAAGCTCTGAGCCTGAATACTTTCATGTATATGTTGTGGATATAGTATGACTATTCTTGTTATGTTTCCAATATATGTTGTTTATTTACGCTAACACTTATGGCAATTTCATTTGTATTAGTATGAATCTTGTTGGATATGTTTTTTTACGTATTTTTATCATGGTTATCTTGTGAACTGTTTTGTTGGCTAACTCATGATTCCTTTTATGCTCATGTGTTCCTTTCAAGCCGCGTATTATTATAGGCTTCTAAGGGGTTCACTTATTTTCCCCTTGTTGTGTTAGAACCTATCATTCATTGCACTTGACCCTCACGGAGTCATACACATGTTTCACGAAAGTCACAAATGCATTATTCTATGTGTTATCACAGCCAAGGCATGCCAATAAAACCCACTACTTCAACAACCGAGATGGATTCTAGATGGGGCTCCTACTCCAAATGGTGTGAGGTATAATTGAGACTTCATATCAGGGATAGCCCTTGAATGTTGGCATATCTAGCACCGTCAACGGAGTGCTTAAACCCTTTTTCTGTTTAGTACTTCTTGAATTATTATCACATGCTTTGATCATCTCAAAGCTAGGGCATCATCCCTAAGATTATGGATTTGACATCAATGACAAATTTGAATCTACAATCTCCCCCTTTACCGTTGATGTCAATACTCATTTTACCCCTATCTCCATGCTTCAGTTCCTTCATCTCCATGCCACACTTCCTTTTCTCTCCCCCTTTGAAATCAATGGCAAAGGGTGACTTATGTCTTTTGGGATGCCCCCCTGAATAAGTGGCACACAACACTACTTTTGTCTTCTTATCCTTTCCTTCTTTGTTATCCTTATGACTCTTTTGCTTGGCTACAATTTTCTTTTACTTTGTCTGATCTAGAATGTATATGTTTTTTGGTCTTCTTGCGGTTGTTGCAACTAACCTTCCTAATTCTTCTTCTTTGATTTCACACTTTCAAGCATCAAATAAGATATTACACCTGTGATCACACATTTTGCTAACATTGAGAAGATTGTGTTTCAAATCCTTAACTAGTAAAACATTTTGTGCTTTCATATGTTCACTTCCAAGAATTACTACACATTTTCCAAGTATCTTCACAAAAGAGTTATTTCCAAACGCAACATTGTCACTTTTTCCGTTCAGGCTGACAAATTTATTTTGATCTCCTTTAATATGTGTCGAGCATATTTTCTATGTAGTAATCAACTTCTTTATCTTCAATGATCAGTGCCACATTTCAATTTTCCTTCTTCTTATTTTCCCATGTCATAGTTGGTTTCTCTATTTTAATGATAGGAGCATTTTCTTTCATAAGCTCATAATATTCTGCCTTGTGACCAATATTATTGCATTTGTAGCATAAAATGTTTTTATTCATTAGTGGTTCAAATGTTTTTATTCGTAGTTTCTATTGGTAGATCCATGGAATATATTATATATATATATTATATATATATATTATATATATATATTATATATATATATATATTATATATAATATATATATATATATATATATATATATATATATCATTCCTTCTCTGTGCATTAATTGCATTTATTGTACTATTTTACAATGAATTTCTTTATGCCCAAAATTTCCGCAAAAAAGATATTTTCATACCTGGGAGAGTAGGATGATAGTCTGAAACTGTTTTACCTTAGAGGAGGTTCAATCCATTATTGATCCACATCATTAGGGTTCGTTGAATCATCAACATGACTTCTTTTAGTTTCTTCCTTGGAGTTTTTGTCCTCATTGCTTAAAGATGCACCTATATAGACAAGACCTATTTTATTGTCTAGTGATTTTTCGCAATTAAGAATGTTATCCAAGACTAGAAAGTTGTTCAAGTTCCTTTTGAGTTTATCAACTTCAACCCTCAATGTCATAATTTCCTCTTCCATCTTCTTACAATCTTCTTTTTTCTTCATCATTTGAGTCTTTGTTACTTCTCAACTCTATTTTCTTCTTCAAGTTGGACCTTTAAGGAGATAATTTCTTCATCGTGTTTTTCAAGCAGGATTTTCAATTCTCTATTTTTCTTTATGAGTTTTCTATTTTCCTTTTCATTATTCTTAATTTTTTCTTGAAGATCTTCATCTTCTTGTTTGGTCTCTAAATATTTTTGATCCCCTAGAAAGAATCTATTCGCACATTTGGTTCTTCATCATCTAAATCATGGACCACTTAATCATCATGATAATTATGTTGATTTTCTTGAGTTATGAAGAGAAATTATCTTGCATCTAGTTCTTTTGTATCACTTTCACCTAAAGAGTTTTTTTCTTCTTTAGAATAAAGATTTGTCTTGTGGATTAAACTTTTCTTTTCCTTAAAAGGACATCTCTTAGCATAATGACCTATTCGGCCACAATCAAAACATTTGAAAGATAGCTTACCTTTTTGTTTTCATGATTCACCATTTGGGGTTCGTTCGACCTTGAGTTGTTTGTTTCTTGTCTTCTTTGTGGCTTTAAAAGTTGCTTCTTTGGTTGACGATCCCTCTTTTGTATCAATTCTCATTTTGTATTGTAATAGTTATTTATAATTCTTCCATTGTCATCTTAGTTAAGTCCTTGGTTTCTTCTATGGAAGATACCTTGGCATTGTATCTCAAGGGAAGTGATCTCAAGACCTTTTGTATGATCAAGGTGTCTTTAAGTTCTTCTCCTAATCCTATGATATATTTGACAACTTGATATACTCTGAGCAAGTAGGTCACAATATCTTGTTTTTCATCCATTTTCAGGTTTTCAAATTTAGCTCTATATTTTTTAAGTTTGACCTGCTTGACCTTATCATCACCTTGATACATAGTTTTAAGTTTATCCCAAACTTCTTTGGTTATGGTGCAGGAGATCACCTTGGACTTAATGGTTCTTGACAATCCACCTGTAACGGCATGAAGGTATTTTGAATGCTAGCTTGACAACTTCATCTTGTCAAGACGATTTGCAGGATTTTTACAAACTTTGTAGCCATTTACAATGGAGAGCCAAACATCCACTCCTATAGCCTTTAAGTAAGTTTCCATGTAACTGCTCCATAATGGATAATAATTTCCATCAAATATTAGAATTTTCCTTGAACAGATGTCTTTCATATGATCCATTCTTGTTTACAATCGTCCCTCCAGTGATTAGACTGTTAAAGGGTAACCCTCTCTAATACCCATTGTTGGAAATACTGGGGGGGGTCAATATTTCACTATTTATTACATTATAGTATCAAAACCATTAACTAATAACATCACATCAAAGGAACATAAGATATATATGAACAATATATTTATATTACAAGGGAATCTACAACTTCCAATTTACCAACTACAACTGGAAGGGATACAACCAAGATATTTAGCAGACACAACTGGAAGGAGCTACAACCCCTGGTTTACAAGCATCCACTGGAAGGAGGCAACAAAATCTTCAAGGAAGCTACAACTTCCTTCCCTAGCACCACCCTGCCACCCTCAACAATAAAAGAAATAACAAAACTATTGGGCTCTCGTACCAAGGATAATGTCCCAATTGAAACAATATATAATCATTGTTATCTATACCTAAACATATTCAACTACAGATATGATCCAATAAGTATGCCACTATAACTCTGACCTCTAATGCGACGAAATAGATTCTAATTCATATCTTCAATCAAAATCTTTAGATATGCCTTAGAACAAGCCTCATATTCTAATTTTAGTAGTTCAATTATACCTAAAAAAAGACCGTTGATCTACCTTAAAAGGTAACTTGAATCTGCTTCAATACTTCTACAAGGATAACATCAAGGTTTGGCCCAAACTTCTATAAGAATGACTTCAAGATCTTCTCCAAACTTCTACAAGAATCACTTCAAGATCTGCTCCAAACTTTTACAAGAACAAATTCAAGATCTTATCCAAATTTCTACAAGAATAACTTCAAGATATGCTCCAAACTTCTACAAGAATGATGCAAAAAATAACTTCAAAAATTTTGTGCCAGAATTCCTTCCATAGATAGCCTCCCCAATTCGACCTCTCCTCACTTCCGGTTCATGAGATATGAACCCCATAAACACTTCTTTTCTTTTCTTGTTTCAACATATCTTAATTTTCCTTGAGCAAATTGAAAAAATGACTCTTCCTCACTCCTTTATATAGTGCATTTGGGGTAGGCTGACTTGTCCATTGCTTGGATTGTCTTGTCTCATTGGAAAAATGTATAGTGAATATTCAAAAAAACATTTCTCCTCAACCATGAGGAGTTATAGGGAGTTACATACACCATTAGAAAGGTATTGAAATAATATTTCCAACCATATATGTTATACTTCCATTTGATCTAGGTAAATGGAGTAAAAATGCATTTAAAAATTGGGTATCCAAATGGAGCATCAAAAATCCAAAAATAATTTATCTTCATCTATGAGGAGTTAGAGGGAGTTCCATATACCATTGGAAAGGTGTTGATGAGGGCTACGTGATTATGTAGTCCTTCCTCTATGTCTTTGACCACCTTTTCCTTGATTTTATTTTGATTGCCAATTTTTCATTTGAGGGCTTAAACCCTTTTTCGCTCTAGGGCTTCTTGAACTATTATCACATGATTTGATGATCCCAAAGATAGGGCATCATCCCTAATATTGGGGCTTCGACATCAATGACAACATTGCTCAACAATGACCTATTCACCCTTTGACATCAATGACAAGTTTCATCAAACATGCCCAAAGTGCCATGCACCCAACAAGTGAACCCAAGGTACCCAAATGAAATGGGCAAGTGTTCACTTAAAATGTGCATGCAATGGATGTGTGTAGGCTAATTTATGTGTGTATAGTGGTTGTGCACTCTACAAGTAATATGATTACAGTCCAATGTTGCTTGTTCCCAAATTCACTTTTGTTTTCCACTGCAACTCCAAGGTGTATACCACCCAATTCCTTGGATCCACATGTAGCCCAAGTACCCAAGTCAATAAAAACTATTCAATTTATCTATGCCAGTATTTTTCATCATGCATATTACTTACTTTGGATGGGTTCATTTACCATAATCCATACTATGCCTTCCCTTGCCAAGTTCTCTTCCCAACTTCTCTTCGTGCATCCAACTCATGTGAGTTTCCAAGGTTTGTAATGCACTTTGTTTAAGCAAGAGTGCCTAACATTTCCTTGGTGCCCCTTTCCATCATGCAAGGGGACCCAAAATCAACATTTTTAGACACGAAATTTTCTTCATGTCCATCCAGGTCGATTAATGACCACCATGGTTATTGTGCAGTGGAGGTCCCCAAAGTTGTTCAAGGTTAGGGCCTTACATCCCCCCTCGAATTAGAAGTTGTTTCCATCCTTGAAAACATCCTTAAGAAACTTCTATCCTTCAATTTTGTTTTCTAGATCCAAGCATCCTTCCATAATTGACTTCTTCTACTCCTCCACACTATTATTGCCGAAATTTCTATGTGACTATGTATTGTCCAATTCTTCCCTTCAAAAAGTGCCTTTTATGAACTTCTACCAACAATGCCTCTTGGATGTCTTATTTGCTACTACTAGCTTTTGTTGAGATTGAAATTCAAATCCAACATTGTTGCAACTACCTATTTATTTTACAATCTAACCTTCATTAAGAATACCAAAATAATGTCCAAGTGTTGCACCCTTCAAATCTAATAATTGCATCAATTTTTTGACAAAATTTTAGATGATTTTGTATATTTATCTCTCGCGTGCCTTGAACTAATTGGGTGATCAATCTAAATACAATGCCCAATCCATAAGAATGCACATCTTCATGTCCAAAATAGATTTTTCCCTCCACGCTTTAGTCATTTTGTACAACTTTTTTGAACTAAGGAAAAATCACTAACTTTACCTCCATACTATTAAGTATTCTCCAAAACAAAATTTTCCAAGGGCTCTTTTCCACAGGTGCTTTATACTCCATTGCTTGCTCCTAGGTAATGAGCCACTTTGCAACTTGTTCGATAAAATAAGATGGAAAGTAGGTGCCAAGGCTACTACCAACCAGATTATTTGACTTGTGCTTCATGCTTAAGTTTTTGAAAATCAACTCCACCTTTGATGGTTTATCGCCCAATTCTTGAAATAGATCTACATTTAATTGGAAATCATAGATCCTCATGGCTAATTTCGAAAACTCTACCATGTCAGCTACATCACAATTAGGGAAATATTCACCTTCCATTTTTCTTTCCAACTAAAAGTCTTGTTGTGTGTGTTCCTCCGTGCATTGTTCATACCCATCATTTAGACTATTTTTCATAAAAAATGAACCATCCATATGGCCCCTCTCTTTTCTGATGCATAGTTTTATGTGCGACAAGTCATTTCTTAGTGAGTACCTTTCCTAATGACCTTCACAACCACTTATATTGCAATTTCATCCTTACCTCCAACATATATCTTTCTAAATTTCCTCAAAGTGCATAATAGATTAGTATCTTGCAATACTAACTCCACCAAAATCTCTAATGCTACCAACTTTCTCGTCATATAGCTTTTATGATCTTTGGCACCCAAGTCTACTTTTCCCAAAATCAACTCTTGTTGTTGTTGTGAAACATCACAAGGCCCATCTATGGATTCATTAGTTGCCTCAATCAACTTCATTAATTTCCTTCCCAACTTCCTTCTAGTCATCATAGGCACAACATAAATATTTGTTCGATCTAAGAACATCAAATGATTCTCATAGGGCATAGGATTTTTTTTGGAAAGCTTGAGAAAGTCTTTCCCTAATATGATTATATAGTCATCCAATGGAGCCACTTTCAAGCCTAAACTCCCAAACCGTTCCCCAAATTTTAGAGGTGAAAAATGAACAACTTTTATTGCTGGATTCATTGTTGATTTCATCACCTTACATGTGGCCATTTTACTAGGCTTACAATGAAGTGGTGTAGTGGTTCTTTCACTTACAATGTTTTGTGGGGTGCACCAATGTTTACCAAGATTGTCATCTTCAACCTACTCACAACTGCATTCATGAAACCTCCTTAGTTTTTCAATCAATTTTCAGTTTCTTTCACTCAAGGCCCTTCATGATTTCATTTTGAAAACCACACGCATGGCATTTTTCCACGAACTTTCCCAAACCTACTATCAAGTCTCCTATAATCTCCAAAATTTCCTTTGAAGCATGTTATACTTGGGTTTCTCATAATGTCGCTAGCTTCACCTTCAAATTTGGTTTCCTTGAACTTGTTCCAAGTCTTTCAAATTATTCTTTAAAGGTATACGATCCACGAAAAACTGATTCTGGTAACAAAGGAGACAAGAAATATTCTCACTTTTGGAATTAGGAAATTTTAGTTTCTTCCTTGTTGTAATGCTGTTGTCATCTTGGGCATCCTTCCTCTTGAGTGTTCCCTACTCAAGAAACAACCAAGTCTCTACTTAGTTTATGAAAGTATACAACCTTTAAACCCAATCATCATCTAGTGTGCTAGTTTGTTCCAACTTCATGATACGTGCTTGTCATAATTGATAGATCTCTTGATCCTAATTTCCCAATTCCACGTCCATGAATTCCAACTTATTTTTCCATGATTATTTGTCAATGCTTTCCATATCATAACCTAGAAATGGGTTGGCCCTCTAAGCATATTTGAAATTTTTGCCCAAGTCTCAATGACTTGGTTCACCTTGCTACATCAAACCTACATTATTCCTAAAATAATAATAGAGATCATCATTCGATGGGTACAAATTTTCTTGATTTCCTACTGCAACAAGGAAATAAGTCTATGCTTTATAATATTCAAATCCACTCTTGTGGCTACTTTCCCACTTGTCCCAAAACCTACTACTTTTCCTTAAGTTCATTACAATGTGATGAATAACTATTTGATACCCCATCTCATAGTGGTATTGGTGCCAAGCACCCAAACTATCTCAAACTAAGCTTTGATACCACCTGTCACAAACCTATAATTTTCCCAAATATTTATTTGGAAACTTGAGTATCTTCCAAGTCTATTACCTAAGTTCGTGCGAGATCACCTTTCCTCCACCACAATGACTTGGCTAGTGTGCACCTACTACAACCAATCTATGCCTTTTCACTTAAGGTATTCCCATAACTTTACATCTACAATTGATCAAATGAAACTAAGTCCTACATCTCAACCAAGTCCATTCAAGATTAGGTACATGTCCAAGCATGGCCTTTAAAACATCATAGCAATTTAACAAAACCAATATTTTGATATTTTCCCAATACAAAATAAAGCAGAGAATAGTAAAATCCAACACATAAATGATTGGCAACACACATGTATAGGCAACATCGAATCTAGGTGCCTTAACTTATTATATGAGGAATGTTATAGATATCAAATAAGGGAGTTACAACATTCTACCCGCAAATATGTTATAGATGTACAATGAGTTTAGGACACTATTTCCTTTTTCCTACTACCTAATAGACTTGCACAACCCAACCCATTAAGCTATCATAGGCTCACCTCTTGCAGATGTTGTCTTCTTCTTATTCTTACTTAGCTAGTGCAACTTACCCTATCATGTGAACCTTGATATTAGCACAATTGCAGAGTTCCTTTACATTGACTTGGTGAATGATCAATGGATGATTGATGCGTTAGTACGTTCGAGGCATCCGCTATTTATACAAGACCTATATTGCATTTGCGAGCCACTCCAAGAATAAGTTGATCCAAGTGCCAACATTATGAATTTCAACTGTGCCTATTGGTGCCTTTGCTCTCATCGTGACTTGTCCATTGCTTATCTAATGTCTAATGGTGTTGCACCTATGTGCCACGTGCCCAACAAGTGTACCCTATGCATCCAAGTGCACTCAACAAGAGTGCACCCAACAAGTGCATCCAATGGAGTTGTTCCTAATCATTAGAGGAATATTGAGGTCTAAATGGGCATCCTAAGAAAAATTATAAAATAATTGTAAAAGTAACCAAATAAGAGATAAATTCTTAAATGAAAAGAAAGTAAACTATTTTTTGTTTAATGGTATTTTCAACTTATCTCCTTATAGGTTTACTCAAATTTCAAGTGTGGTACTTGTAGAATGCATAATTATATTCCACATCCAACGAGTGCATGTTCTACATACTTTTGAGTAGAACCACATCAAGAAAAAATGAAAATTTAAGAAACACATTGTTTTCCATGTATTTTCATTTTTTTTTTTTATCGATTTGGATCTACTAAAAATTATGTAGAGTATGCACTCGTTGGATGTGGAATATAATTATGCATCCAATGAGTGTTCACACTTCGGGTTTGAGTAAACCTATAAGGAGATAAGTAGAAAAATATGATTAAAAATTTAGTTTTCTTCTTTTTCCTCCAAAAATATTTACCCCTAGGGATGACATCATCATGTTGAATCCTATTGGTTCTTTTAAAGTTGATTTTACTAGTACTTTTTTCATTTTGAGACTATTTTTTTACCTCAAAATTCCCTAATGTGATAGGTGCTCAATGGATGTGCACCCAAAATGAGTGCATCCCACAATCGTGTTCTATGGGTGCTTGTGGTTAAAGGAGCTTTTACCATCCATCACAATGACCAATGTCAACCACCCAACTCAGAAACACATTCTTTTTCTATGTATTTAAAAAAAAAAAAAAAATCGATATGGGTCTACTCGAAGGCATGCAAAAATGAGTACTCATTGGATGCAAAATCTAATTCTGCATACATTGATTGCCCACACTTGAAATTTGAGTAAACATATAAGGATATAAGTTAAAAATACAATGGAAAAATGGTTTTCTTCTTTTACCTTTGGAAAAATTTACCCGTAGGGATGAAATCACCATGTCGAATCCTATTGGTTATTTTAAAGTTGATTTTGTTAGTACATTTTTCATTTTGAGGCTCATTTTTCACCTCAAAATTACCTAATGGGATATGTGCTCAGTGGATGTGTACCTAAAATGAGCACATCCCATGATTGTGTTCTATGGATGCTTATGCCTAAAGGAAATGTTGTCATCCATCACAACTACTAGTGTGAACCACCCAACTCTTTGGTCTACATGTAACATAAGCACCTGAGTCTATAAAAACCAGTTAAGTTCTCTACGTCAATCTTGTTCATCATGCATCATATTTGTGGAACTAATAGGGTCATTTGCTATAACCTCCATTATCTTTCCTTGTTAAGTTTTCTTACCATCTTCTCTTGTTGTGTCCAATTAATGCGAGTTACCAAAGTCTATTTTGTACCCATTCTAGGCAAGGATTCTTGATATGTTGATGGTGTGTCTTCTCCTCATGCAAGGGTGCTCAAAATTGACTCTTCTAGCTATTGAGTTTTTGTCATTTCCATTCATGCTAATCAATGACCATTATGGCAATCTTGTGATGGAGTTTCCAAAAGCCATTCAAGTCTAATGCTTTACAATTTCTCTCTACTCATTTTTCTTATGTTTTAGAAACTTTTGTAATGACCTTCCTCTTTGGAATTCCATCTTCTCTCCTTGAGTTTAACCACTTTAAGTGCCTCACCACATCATTTATGCCCATGTCTAGGTCATCTATTAACCTATATTTTTGTAGTTCCTATACATGTTTCACTCATCGATGACAATAATGATATTTACCATCAAGCTTACCCATCTATTATGTTTTATTAAAACATCAAGTAGGGTCTCAACTCTTGATATATCCATCATTTCATAAGTTATAAATTAATTTATTTTTTCATAATCTTCTTCAATATGTATATTGTGCCCTTGATCTCTAAGATACTTTGTAGTGCCCTCTTTCCCTTCAGGGCATCACTCCCTTTTGCATTATGTTTGATAGAACTCAGATTAACTCCCTAATTGTCAAATTATTGTCTTATAACCTTTCTATCTGCCAAACCAAGCACACGAAATATATTAACTAGAAATTGGACTTGTCAACCTTAAAGATGATGTATACTCTTCATCTCCTGAGGTTCACGTTTCATCTCTTGAGGTTTGGTTCCCATTATTTACATATACTTGTTGAACCTAAAAAATTACTCTTTCCCTAGCAACACTTCTCATTCCTTTTCTTTGTTTTTCCATAAGAAAGATGCATTCTCATCACCAATGATCGGTATATACTGTCTTGAGGAGGACATTTAGTGATTTACATGTTATGCTTTTATGTTTTGTTGTTTGACAAAAAAAATTTGTATATTAGCTATGGAACGCAACCTATTCTGCAGCTAATCGGTTGTCCCATAGCTACGTTCATGCTGTAATAGGTTCCAAGTGTCAAAAGGAGAAACTAGCCACATGGGTAGCTTGGAAATCATCATGACATGGACCCTGTCCTATTCATTCTTCCCAGGTCGAAAAAGAAGATGGAATAAGACTACGGTCAATGGATAATTCAAACACAAAGAGACCAAAGGTAACAGGACTCTGTTTCATGGTTAATTAATACGTTTCATAGTGATGGGAAGCGTTATCCGGAGCAACTACCTATACCTACAAAATCCAACAACCACCTGTACAAATGAATCCAACATCCACCATGTCTTGGTTTTATGTCTCCAACAATCGAGGAAGAAATTATGCATATCTGTCTTCTACGTGTTTGGTTGTAGCATGATTTTCTACACAAACAATTATATAGTTTTTCTTATAAATACCTCTGTAAAGGACCGAAGAAGTTAGTAGTAACAATAATAGTTTTATTGTGAAATCGAAGTTCCAGACTCTATAATTTCTGGGAATTTTGTGTCCCTATTTTAATATGAGAAGACCGCATGTTTTTATGAAGATCTGAAGGAGTTTTCTTAGAGTTGATTGAGCAAGCGTAGCCTAATCAGTTGCGGAGGGCCCTTGCACTGAAGAAGGTTTCATTTCATTTTATTTTTCTTCTTCTTGTTAACTGTATATTCATCATTTTCTTTCACAGTGTTTATAATAATTTTCTTACTAACAATGTTTATAATGCAATTTCCATCATTTTCTTATTAACAGTATTTATAATTTAGAGCAATTTCCATTAGCTTAATCTCTTTTTAGTTTTTATCAGTAGTTTAGAAGATAGAACATGGTGTAATCTTCAATTAAAAACTAACCTTGTTTTAGGATGAGAGTAGAATTGAAGAATGATAAGGATACATTGTTGGATAGTTTACTTCATTCACTGTTTTTCTAGTTTAAATTCTCAATTAAACTGATCAATGTCATTTACTGTCTTTGCCATTTCATTTTTAGTTTACTGAATCATGGTGTTAATGAATGTTTATGGAAAACCCTTCAAGTTGATAATTCATCCTTAACTAAGTGGTTGAACATCTCATCTGTGCAATGAGTTATTTATGCATCTTTGTATTTGCTTTCTCTTAGATTAATGAAGTACATAATTACTCAAATGTCATCCCAAGGAGACTTTCTCCCAAAATTGAGAGGCAGAGTAACCAAGACTGTGTATCTACATAGAAGAGATTGGGCAGAAAGTCTTCCTGAAGCCTTATGGGCCTACAGAACTACATGGAGGAACACAACGGGACATACACCCTATGAACTTGTTTATGGAAAACAAGTCGTGTTCCCTATGGAGTTCCAAATTACAAATTTCAAGATGGCAGTCCAACTAGGACTAGATTTATGAGAGGCACAAAAGCATAGGATCGAGCAATTAAATCAAATTGATGAAATCAGGAAAGAGGTAGTTCAAAGGACTAGCATAGTCCAACAAAAGAGGGCTAAATGGCATGACAAATATATCAAGGATAAGAGGTTTCAAGTGGGAGATTGGACGCTATTGTTTGATTCAAAGTTTAAAGATTTTCAAAGGAAGTTTCAAACTCATTGGCTTAGGCCATATGAGATTGAAAAAGTATTTAGTAATGGAGTAGTGAGGATAAGAACAATAGATGAAATTAAAACTCCTCTTATTGTGAATGGTCATAGATTAAAGATATATCATAAACCAATTTCAAAAGAGAAGTTCATTAAGATTTTCCAAGACAATTCTGAAATGAATCTAGTGAAGAAGAATTCTTCTGCTCCACTAACTTAGTCTTTATTTTTCCTAAAAAAAAACAAACAAACAAATAAAAAAATTTATAAGGTTGAAAACCAATCATTGATTGGCATACTTATACAGAAAATACGGGGTGAAAATCAGAGGTTTCTGACACCTTATATTTTCCATTTTCTTTCTATAATAAGTAGTGACAAAAGCTACAGTCACTCTACAGTTTAGATTCTACAAAAATCATCATCTCATCTCACCTCATTCCGTTTTATTTTTGCAGTTTCACTTCATCCCATTGTCATATTTC
This sequence comes from Pinus taeda, assembly GCA_000404065.3. Taxonomy (NCBI): domain Eukaryota; kingdom Viridiplantae; phylum Streptophyta; class Pinopsida; order Pinales; family Pinaceae; genus Pinus; species Pinus taeda. The sequence continues at coordinate 34,160 of APFE030539231.1, read as the reverse complement.
ATCAATAAATTTTTCAATTTTTCCTTTTACAGTTTTTACTCCATCTTCATTGCATTTATCATCTTGTCCTACATCTCATTTCATTTCACTTACATAACCACTTCCATTTCATTCATGATCCATAAGTCATATTTCACTTTCTGTTTCACGTTCTGTTGATTCTGTTTTGCAGCTACAATTTGATTATCAGTTCAGGCACAAGTGTACAACTTAAAATAAAATCATATATGCAGGGAATTGAAGAAAAATCAATTTTTGAAGACCAACCATGCTCAAGGTACCTGTGGATCAACATAAAAAAAATTAGCAAGTGCTTTGTAAAGGTTCCAAAGGTAAATGCAAAAATTTATTTCAAAAAGCAATTTGAAAACATAAGTTTGTATAGTATGTATAATCACATGTCTCCTTAATCAACCATCATTTGATTTGACCGCCACTATGTCTCCGCCATATCTTCCATCTTTAATAACAAACGGTCTCAATGATTCTTTCATAACAAATCTCTGCTTCAAACTCCATAACCTGTACTCAAATGGTCCTCCACAACTCCACCTGTTAACGGTCAAGATGACAATGCGACCTACCTATCTACAATTCTCTAAACCTTTACTGTCTATTTATTACATGAAAACTCTTAAGTTTATCTCTCATATTCACGTAGTCATTTCATATACATAGTCTTTCCATTTTCATATATACGTAGTCATTCCATTTCCATACACATAGTGATTCCATTTCGTAAATAGCACTTGTTTTATAGACAATGAGAGTAATTTTGAAGGTTAACCAAAAACAGGGGATATGGGGCTTATTGTCAGGATAGATCCTGTAGGGGTAAAGTATATGGAGGGGTATCCACAGCTTAAAGGGATGCTACAGAAGGCCAGATGGTTAAATCTTATTGAGAAATTTGAGGGCTACCACAAGGAAATTACCAAGCCTTTTGCAAGGTCATTTGATGGCACAAAAGTGGAGATAAGAGATATAAAATTTGCAGTCACAAAATCCTTCATAGCAGAAGCAACAAAGCTGTCGAGACAACAAGAAGGATGGCTTAAAAACAAGGAATTTCATGGTGAATCTTCGAAAGCGATCCTTAGAAACCCAGGTATGGATGTTATAGTATTTAGGAAGCGAATTCTTATTTCAGCACTCAAGAACAAATGGGGTAATATGTTGTTGATATTGCAAAAATTCATTACATGTGAAGGAAGATTTGGGTTTATGTATGTTTACCATATACGCTTATTAATTAACTTTTTAGAAAATGGAAGCATCAACCTTCCCTTCTTCCTTCTAAACAGTCTGAGAAGGATGATTACAAATGTCCAAAAGAAAATTGAATCCATAGAAACAACTATGTATCATCATGGATTAGTGAAAATACTAGTTGAATTCCATTTTAAAAGTGTAGGGGATACATGGGAAGATTTCTTGGTAAGAAACTTTTCAAGGATGCTCCAGAGTCACCTGAGGAGAGTCATGTTAAGAAAAGTAAGAGGAGAAAGATCAACATTAATATTCAAACCTCCTCACAAAAGAATGATGCAAAGACAACTTCTAAACCAGAGGTTAGGAAGCAGACTAAACAGAAAGGAAAAATGAAAGAGAGAGCTGAAGAAATCAATGAAGACATTCTTGAACCTTCATCACCACAAGAAGATGAACAGTTATTCTCTGAAAGATTGACCAAGATTAAGGAGCAAATCAGGAAAAAAAAGGAGATAGGGAAGAGGAAGAAGGACACAAGAGAAGAAACCATAAGCTTCCAAAACCTGAGAAAGATCTCTAGACTCTGAGGTAAGGTGAAGAAGGTAACATCAAAAGAAGCCCAGTTCATAAACTTAGAGGAAGAAACCCTAGTTCAATATCCTGAAAGTATTCCACCTGAACATAGTCCACAAAACTCTCCTCCACAGAATTTTGAAGGTAGCCCAAGCAGATCTTCTCCTAGCAGAGATCCAGTACACTAGCAAATCTATGACTACATAGAGTCATTAGAGAGAAAGGATACGTCAATGGATCCATGATCCTCAAGCAATCTAAAGTAGCCTGTCAACCCACAAGAACCTCTAACTAGCTCTCTAAAACAAGAAATCTTTGAGTTAGAGATTTTGAACAAGCATATTCAAAAAGAAAATGAAACCTTGAGAGAACAGAACAAGATGGATAGAGACATTCATGACAACACAATGTTGCACCTAGGATTATGGTACAAGAAAAATAGGAAGTTGAAGAGGAAAAATAGGAAGTTGAACAGAACACTTATCAACCACAAATACAGACTTCTTATGAAGAAGCCCAGGATGGCAATTGGTGCAAGGAGAAGTAAGAAAAGGAAGTCGGATGTGCTGGTAGAAGTGTCAAAATAGATGCAATAGGAGAAAGAAGTTCACATTTTTTAAAATTGCATGGGGCCATACAATGATTTTGCAGTGGGGGTATGTTGAGCCTAAAAAGTTACTCTTTCCCTAGCAACTCTTCTCATTCCTTTTCTTTGTTTTTCATAAGAAAGATGCATTCTCATCACCATTGACTCGTATATATTGTCTTGAGGAGGAAATTTAGTGATTTACATGTTATGCTTTTATGTTTCGCTGTTTGACTAAATTTTTGTATATTAGCTATGAAATGCAACCTATTCTGCAGCTAATCGGTTGTTCCGCAACTACGTTCATGCTCTAATAGGTTCCAGGTGTCAGAAGGAGAAACTAGCCACATGGACAACTTGGAAATCATCATGACATGGACCCTATCCTATTCATTCAGCCTAGGTCGACAAAGAAGATGGCTTAAGATTACGGTCAATGGATAATTCAAACACAAAGAGACCAAAGGTAATAGGACTATGTTTCATGGTTAATTAATACGTTTCATAGTGATGGGAAGCATTATCCGGAGCAGCTACCTATACCTATGGACTCCAACAACCACCTGTACAAACGAATCCGACATCCACCATGTCTTGGTTTTATGTCTCCAATAGCCGAGGAAGAAATTCCGCATATCTGTCTTTTACGTGTTTGGCTGTAGCATTCTTTTCTCCACAAATAGTTATATGATTTTTCTTATAAATACCTGTGTAAAGGACCGAAGAAGTTAGTAGTAATAGTAATAGTTTTATTGCGAAATCGAATTTCTAGACTCTATAATTTCTGGGCATTTTGTGTCCCTGTTTTAATATGAGAAGACCACATGTTTTTATGAAAATATAAAGGAGTTTTCTTGGAGTTAATTGAGCAAGCGTAGCCTAATCAGTTGCAGAGGGCCCCTGCACTGAAGAAGGTTTCATTTCATTCTATTTTTCTTCTTCTTGTTAACTGTAAATTCATCATTTTCTTTCACAGTGTTTATAATCATTTTCTTACTAAAAATGTTTATAATGCAATTTCCATAATTTTCTTATTAAAAGTGTTTATAATTTAGAGCAATTTCCATTAGCTTAATCTCTTTTTAGTTTTTATCAGTAGTTTAGAAGATAAAACATGGTGTAGTCTTGTTTCTTCAATTAAAAACTAACCTTGTTTCAGGATGAGAGTAGAATTAAAGAATGATAAGGATACACTGTTGGATAGTTTACTTCATTCGCTGTTTTTCTAGTTTAAATTCTCAATTAAACTGATCAGTGTCATTTATTGTCTTTTCCATTTAATTTTTAGTTTACTGACCCATGGTGTTAATGAATGTTTATGGAAAACCCTTCAAGTTGATAATTCATCCTTAACTAAGTGGTTGAACATCTCATCTGTGCAATGAGTTATTTTTGCATCTCTGTATTTGCTTTCTCTTAGATTAATGAAGTACATAATTACTCAAATGTCATCCCAATGAGACTTTCTCCCAAAATTGAGAGGCAGAGTAACCAAGTATTTCATTTAGCTTTATTTCTGTAATTAGTTAGACATCGATTGCAAATTTCACTTTCAGTTTTAATTTATGATTTGGACATAACGGTAAAATAGGAATAGAAACTTTGTTTTCATTTCTTTCTTAGCTTTGCTTCCAAATCTTTTTTAGCTCTGTTTTCATTTCTTTCTTAGCTCTGTTTTCAATTTTAGATTTTGAGCAGTCTTTACGAAACTCAGATTGATAATTTACATTGTAAATCATTATGAATTAAAAGACCAAAAACCCCCCAAAACAACATAAAACATAAAAACGAAGTAAGAAGGGTTAGCTAGCACAAACAATACACTACACTTCATCAGTTTACAATACCTGGATTGATAATTTATGTAGAGAAATTTAGGACACTAAATTGGCCAAAAATTTTGGCGTTGTTGGCGAGGAAGTGTAACTAGGTAGCCTTATCTCATACATTACAAAAAAAAGCATAGAGAAAGAGACTCTAGGGGTAGATTTATAGCTAGGGGCAGTAGTTCATTTCCTACAACACCACCTACTCCACCAAGAACAAGGAAAGATATACCTCCATCCCAAACTCATACTCCCAGCCATAAAACACCTGAAATTCCAAAGGTAGAAATTCAATCAAAAGAATCTCCTACTTCACCTACCAAGTCAGTCATAGAGAAAAATCTTGAATCTTCAACAGCAGGAATAGCCTTTTTCACCTCCACAGGAGAGCACATTTTAATTGAAGAATTAGGAATACCTGGTGAGGAAGAAGAAGTAGAACCTCTCTCCCATATCCCATTAATAGAAGAACCAGAGGAGGAAAAAGTAACCTTGCAAGTTGAACCTTATATTGACTCTGAGGAAACTATAATGGAAAAATAAGGAGAAGATGGGGAATTCAGTTTGTTTGGAGGGGGTAGAGGAAGAGGTAGAGGAAACAATGGAGGAGGTAGAGGAAATAATGGAGGAGGTAGAGGAAATAGGGAAATATATAATTATTTTGGATTCCCTATAGTGGATGAGGAAACAAATGCCACAATGAAAAATATATCACCCTTTGTCCTCCAAAACTTCCATGGGTTGAAAAGTAAGGATCCTGAAACATTCTTATTTGAGTTTGAAATCTTGTGCAGAACCTATGACTATCTAGAAGACTCTCAAAAACTCAAATTGTTTCCTTCAATACCAAAAGGAGTCGCTTTGAAGTGGTTCATGGGGTTAGTCACTCGGTCCATTAGAACATGGAATGACATGAAAAAAATGTTTTTGGATAGGTACTTGGATTATTGCATGCCTACCAATCACAAATATGAAGTGTTCAAAATGATTCAAAGAGAGGATGAAAACTTGGAGGATTTGATTGAGAGATTCAACTATAATTTGAAAAGAGAAAAAATGGACAATTTAGATGAAGATACCTTGAAAGCTCTTTTATTAAAAGCCATTAAAGATGAGTGGATAGATATCCTTAACATGATGGGCAAGGGAGATATCTCTCAACTTCCATTAAATGATATAGGAGAATTATGTGTTCATCTCTCAAGAGGGAAATCTAAAACTGGGAAAGGTCCAAAAGATCCTTCTCTTTTTAGAGTAAAGAAATCTGCAACTGGATCTGTAAGTAGGGCAGAAATTGGTAATATATTTGATGAATTTAAAACTGACATTCTAGGGAGTCTTATGGAGAAAATAGACACCCTTAAATTACAAAACAAGCAGAAAACCTAGGCTAATGCTTTAGCCATTTTTTGTCCACAATGCAGAAAAAAACATGCTCTAAAAGAGTTTCCTTTAGATGTAAAAGTTGTAGAAACCTGTATGATTTTCTCAGAAATCCATGAGAAAAAGGGTTGTCCTTCAATTCTAGGTCTTAAGACTGTCTTTCAAGAGGAAACAATCCCAAATTCTGTAGAACCTCTTTTTTTTTTTGCTAGAAGACCTTGGCAGGGGCCACAAAATCAAAGATTTAACAATCAAATGTATCTTCAGCCCCTACCAAATTGGAATTCTTGGCAGCAACCTTGGCCTCAACCTCAATCTCAATCTCAACCTTGGCCTCAACCTCAACCTCAATCTCAATCTCAACCGTGGGCACAAGGAGTATAAAATCTTTATGGGAGATTTTCTCAATATTATCAATATCCTCCATCATAACAAAATTATTCCCCCCCCACACATTCAGCAACAAAATCAGTAGCCACAACTTCAAAATCAAAACCCTCAACTTTCATTACCATTTCCACAATAAAACCAAAATCCTCAACTCTTACTGCCATTTCAGTAGAAACCAAATCAGCTACCTGCCCAACCATTACCAAACCCTAACAAAAAACCCTCAGAATGATTACATGGTATAAGGACAACAATTTCCAACTTATATGATTACTCCTCTAGATCTTAGTGATGTTCAACTGAGATCTAGTAGGATATTAGAAAAGGAAAGACCTTATGTAGTTATTCAGGAACAAGACAGTTCCGAGGAAGATTCTCTAAAGGTCAATAAATTTTTTGAGGGAACATCTCTCCAAATTCAAAACATTGAAAAACAAAAACAAAAAGGATCAATGAACACAACTCCTATTAATGAGAAACCAACATCTACTTCTACACCTCCTTTTCTTAAGAGATTACAAATTGATAGAGGAATAGAAAAGCAGATTATGTTGCCCAATAATGATTTTCTAGATGAATTGAAGAATGTATGTATCAAAACCCCTTTGCTACAAGCTATTAAAGAAATTCCAATTCTAGCCAAAATAATAAAGGAGTTGAGCATAAAGAAACCAGAAAGAAAAACAAAGGAAACAAAAAGAATTCACCTGATAGGAAAAATAACAGACATGATGATGGGAAAAATTGCCATACAAAAATATCTGGATCCAGGAAGTCCAATTGTGAAAACACATATCAATGGAGTTTAAATTCCAAATACACTGATTGACTTAGGGGCAACAATAAACATCATGAGCAAACAAACTATGGAGCAGCTCAAGCTTCCTAATCTTCTCTACACACCTACCTTACTGCAACTAGCAGATAGATCAGTAATCAAACTAGATGGAGTATTAGAAGATATTTCAATATCCTTAGATTCTTGGGAATACCCTGTTGATTTCATGATCTTAACTCCCAAGAACAATCTAGGAGTTCATCCACTCATATTAGGAAGACCTTGGCTGGCCACAACTGATGCTTTTATTAGCTGTAGATCTAGTGACATGTATATTTCTGATGGTAATTCAACAAAAAAATTTACTTTATATCCTCCAGCAAAAGAAATCACAGAAATAGATGAAAAAGAATGGATTGGTGATGAAAATGATATTCAACCTTCCTTTACTATTTTAGATATTAGTGAAGATAGTCAAATTTTAAATACATTAGAAAATTTTGAATCATCTTCAGAATATGACCATGAGAATTTAAAGAAAAATCTAATGTTGAATATTTGTCATCTACGCAGATATCTCTCTATTCTATGGAAGAGTTTGGTAGCTCTACAATTGAAAATTTTCAGGTAGGACATTGAACATAAACAAAAAATTTGAGAAACTACAACAAGAAGAGTTAATCAAAACATTACAAAAACATTTTGTTGCATTTGCATGGGAATACACCGACATGAAAGGCATTAATCCTAAGACTTGTATCCGTCACATCCACATTGAGGAAAATTGTAGACCTATTGGACAACCTCATAGAAGGATGAATCTAAATCTTAGGGAGATTGTGAAAGAAGAGCTCCAAAAATTACTAAATGTAAACTTCATTTACCCAATTTTAGATAGCCAATGGGTTTCCCCTTTGGTAATTGTGCCTAAAAAGAATGATAAATGGAGGGTATGCATTGATTATCGAGAACTCAATAAAGCAACCCTTAAAGATCATTTCCCTTCTCCTTTTATAGAGCAAGTGTTAGATACATTAGCAGGTAAGAAGTATTTCTCATTCTTGGATGGTTTTAGTGGTTATAGTCAAATTCAGGTAGCACATGAAGATCAGGATAAAGCCGCATTTACTTGTCCATGGGGAACTTATGCCTACCAAGTACTTCCTTTTGGGTTATGTAATGCACCTAAAACATTCCAAAGAGTAGTATTGAGGATTTTTTCTGATCTAATACATGAGTGTGTAGAGGTATATATGGATGATTTTACAGTCTATGGGAATACATTTGAAGAAGCTTTGGAAGCTTTGGAAAAAGTTCTTAAGAGATGTAAAGGAACAAAACTTTCACTAAGCCATGAAAAATGTTTTTTGATGTTTACAGAAGGTATTGTTTTAGGACATCACATTTCAGGAGATGGGATTAAAGTTGACAAATCTAAAGTTGAAGTCATCTCTTAGTTATCAATTCCAAATTGCCAAAAGGATGTTAGAAGTTTTCTAGGATTTACAGGATGCTATAGAAGGTTTATAGAAAATTTCACTAAAATAGCATCCCCACTCTTCAAATTACTTACCAAAGATTGTGAATTCAATTGGAATTTTGATTGCCAATTGGCATTTAAAACCTTAAAAACAAAAATTTCTAAAGCACCCATATTAAGAGGTCCAAATTGGAAACTCCCTTTCCATATTTCAATAGATGCTTCAAATACAACTCTAGGAGCTGTATTGGGACAAAAATATTTGATTCCTTATGCCATTTACTATACAAGTAAGAATTTGACTCCCACTAAGTTAAATTATACTTTGACTGAAAAGGAATTTTTAGTCATTGTTCATGCAATTAACAAGTTCAGACACTATATAACAGGATATGAAACCTTTGTTCATACAGATCACTCTGCAATTAGATATTTAATGAATAAACCTATTACTAATGGCAGAGTTACAAGATGGATTTTACTTTCGCAAGAATTCAACATTATTGTGCTAGATAGACTTGGAAAACAAAACACAGTTGTTGATTTCTTATCCAGGATTCAGAATATCAAAGAAGATTCTCCAGTTGAAGCTAAGTTTCCTGATGAATATCTTTTTGCAGTAACCACTCAAACTCCTTGGTTTGCAGATATTGTTAACTATTTGGTCACAGGAAAGTTACCTTCACATTTGTTTCCTAGAGAGAAAAGAAAAATTATTCAGGAAAGTGCAAGATATTCATGGATCACTAACGAATTGTATAAAACAGGCCCAGATCTTATGATCAAAAGGTGTGTTAGGGAAGATGAAATTCCCAACATTCTAAAGGCATGTCATGATGAGCTGACTTTGCTGACAAGATGACAGCCTATAAAATCCTTTCTTTAGGATATTATTGGCCAACCATCTTCAAAGATGCTAAATAATATGTCAGGAGATGCGACAACTACCAAAGGGTAGGGAAACCTACTCCCTCAAATGAAATGCCATTACAAATTTAGGTACTCATCGAACCTTTTGAAAAGTGGGCTTTAGATTTTATTGGGCCAATTAATCCTCCATATAAGTAGGAGAAGTATATATTAGTATGCACTGATTATGCCAATAAATGGGTAGAAGCCAAAGCATTACCTTTTGCTAATGAAAAATTTGTAGTTAATTTTCTTTTTGAGGACATCTTCACTCGTTTTGGTGTTCCAAGAGAAATTGTGATAGATCAGGGATCTCAATTTACATCTAACATGGTGGAAGGGCTTGTGGAAGAATACAAGATCAAACATAGGAAATCTACTCCCTGTTATCCACAAGAAAATGGTCAAGTGGAATCTACAAATAAAGTGATTGAAAGAATTCTCACCAAGACTGTGCATCTACATAGAAGAGATTGGGCAAAAAGTCTTCCTGAAGCCTTATGGGCCTATAGAACTACATGGAGGAACACAACGGGACATACACCCTATGAACTTGTTTATGGTAAACAAGTCATGTTCCCTATAGAGTTCCAAATCATAAATTTCAAGATGGTAGTCCAACTGGGACTAGATTTATTAGAGGAACAAAAGCATAGGCTAGAGCAATTAAATGAACTTGATGAAATCAGGTAAGAGGCAGTTCAAAGGACTAGTATAGTCCAACAACAGAGGGCTAAATGGCATGACAAATATATCAAGGACAAGAGGTTTCAAGTGGGATATTGGGCACTATTGTTTGATTCAAAATTTAAAGATTTTCAAGGGAAGTTTCAAACTCATTGGCTTAAGCCATATGAGATTGACAAGGTATTTAGCAATGGAGCAATGAGGATAAGAACAATAGATGAAAGTAAAACTCCTCTTCTTGTGAATGGTCATAGATTAAAGATATATCATAAACCAATTTCAAAAGAGGAGTTCATTAATATTTTCCAAGACAATTCTGGAAGAAGCTAGTGAAGAAGAATTCTTCTTCTCCACTAACTTAGTCTTTATTTTTCCTAAAAAAATAAAAAAATAAATAAATGTATAAGGTTGAAAACCAATCATTGATTGGCATACCTATATAGAAAATACAGGGTGAAAAACAGAGGTTTCTGACACCCTATATTTTCCATTTTCTGTTAGGTAAACTTGACTCGTGATAGAGTCAAAGTTGACCAGGTTAAACAGTGATGGTTTTGTGGCACATGGTATTGTGCACCCATAGTATTCTGCCTGTGGTATTATATGTAATGGAGCTTATAAAAGGCTAGAAGGACTTCATTGTAATGCAAGACCTAGAGGTGAGCGGTGAAGGTTCACTTGGTCGGATTGGCCAAGGTTTTGGCCAATGCTAATAAGATCTTATTAGGTTGGGTTTTTCCCCAAATTTGGGGTTTTCCCGGATAAACATTTGTGTTTATGGTTTGTGTTTATTGCTGGTTATTCATCTCAGTAAATCTCAATATTAATTTATTTTCTCTGAATAATTTCATAACAATTAGCATCAAAGCCAGATATTGACTTCAAAGGGATTCTTTGATGCCAGGGGTTTATAGTGCCTGATGAGATCAATGCAGTAGATCTGGGTCTGGAAATAATGGTGGAACAATCGTATGTGGAAGAACCTCGAGGAGAATGTGCGGAAGATAGTGCCGTAACTGCCAAGGATCGCAGTCCATTTGCGACATTTACCGTTTTGGAACATGCTGACGAATTGTTCGGGATTCATGTGGCTTCGAAAATTGTTCATTTTCTGCTACATGAGGCCATCGGTGCTAGAATCTATGAGGTTCTCGTTGGGCTCGCATTTGAAGCGGTTTGATAGAAGTTTTTGAGCAAATCAAATTGAGAGAGGATGGATCAGAATCGTAGCAGCAAAAAAAATAAAAAAATCAATGAAGTCAAATTATTGCATGTAAATGGACATACTACTGTAAGACTTGGTAAGGCATGTGTACCCCTCGGTGATCACCGATAAAGTCTGGGTTAGACCTAGGTGATAGGGGGGATGTCGGGTTAACAATACCCCGGGTAAAAACTCTAAGGGGGGTAAGAGCTAGAGTGAGCGGGATTGTCTCACTTAGTAAGTTTGGATGGAGTTAGTCAAGGAACCACAAGCCAAGTTTAAGGGCGGAATTGTTGGGTAAACTTGACTCGGGATAGAGTCAAAGTTGACCAAGTTAAACAGTGATGGTTTTGGGGCACATGATATTGTGCACCCATAGTTTTCTGCCCGTGGTATTATATGTAATGGAGCTTATAAAAGGCTGGAAGGACTTCATTGTAATGCAAGACCTGGAGGTGAGCGGTGAAGGCTCACTTGGTCGGATTAGCCAAGGTTTTGGCCAATGCTAATAAGATCTTATTAGGTTGGGTTTTTCCCCAGATTTGGGGTTTTCCTGGATAAACATTTGTGTTTATGTGTTGTGTTTATTGCTGGTTATTTTTCATCTCAGTAAATCTCAATATTAATTTATTTTCTCTAAATAATTTCTTAACATTTTCTTTCTATAATAAGTAGTGACAAAAAGCTATAGTCACTCTATAGTTTAGATTCTGCAAAATTCATCTTCTCATCTCACCTCAATCCGTTTTATTTTTGCAGTTTCACTTCATCCCATTGTCATATTTCATCAATAAATTTTTCAATTTTTCCTTTTACAATTTTCACTCCATCTTCATTTCATTTATCATCTTTTCCTACATCTCATTTCATTTCACTTACATAACCACTTCCATTTCATTCATGATCCATAAGCCATATTTCACTTTCTGTTTCACGTTCTACAGTTGATTCTTTTCTGCAACTACAATTTGATTATCAGTTCAGGCACAAGTGTACAACTTATAATAAAATCATATATGCAGGGAATTGAAGAAAAATCAATTTTTGAAGACCAACCATGCTCAAGATACTTGTGGATCAACATCAAAAAAATTAGCAAGCGAAAGGTAAAGGTTCCAAAGGCAAATGCAAAAATTTATTTCAAAAATCAATTTGAAAACATAAGTTTGTATAGTACATATAATCACATATCTCCTTAATCAACCATCATTTGATTTGACCGCCACTATGTCTTTGCCATATCTTCCATCTTTAATAACAAACGGTCTCAATGATTCTTTTCACAAAAAATCTCTGCTTCAAACTCCATAACCTGTACTCAAACGGTCCTCCACAACTCCACCTGTTAACGGTCAAGATGACGATGTGACCTACCTATCTAGGACTCTCTCAACCCTTACTGTTTATTTATTACATGCAAACTCTTAAGTTTATCTCTCATATTCACGTAGTCATTTCATATACACAGTCTTTCCATTTTCATATATACACAGTCATTCCATTTCCATACACACAGTCATTCCATTTCTTAAATAACACTCATTTTATAGACAGTGAGAGTAATTTTGAAGGTTAACTGAAAACAAGGGATATGGGGCTTATTGTCAGGACAGAGCCCGTAGGGGTAAAGTATATGGAGGGTTATCCACAGCTTAATGGGATGCTACAGAAGGCCGGATGGTTAAATTTTATTGAGAAATTTGACGGCTACCACAAGGAAATTACAAAGCCTTTTGCAAGGTCATTTGATGGCACAGAAGTGGAGATAAGATATATAAAATTTGCAGTCACATAATCCTTCATAGCAGAAGAAACAGAGCTACCGAGACAAGGAGAAAGATGGTTTAAAAACAACGAATTTCATGGTGAATCCTGGAAAGTGATCCTTAGAAACCTAGGTATGGATGTTATAGTATTTAGGAAGGGAATTCCTATTTCAACACTCAAGAACAAATGGGGTAATATGCTATTGATATTGCAAAAATTCATTACATGTGAAGGAATATTTGGGTTTATGTATGTTTACCATATACGCTTATTAATGATTTTTTTAGAAAATGGAACCATCAACCTTCCCTTCTTCCTTCTAAACAGTCTGAGAAGGATGGCTACAAATGTCCAAAAGAAAATTGAATCTATAGAAACAACTATGTATCATCATGGATTAGTGAAAATACTAGTTGAATTCCATTTGAAAAGTGTAGGGGATACATGGGAAAATTTCTTGGTAAGATTTTTTTCCCAGGATGCTCTAGAATCACTTGAGGAGAGTCATGTTAAGAAAAGTAGGAAGAGAAAGATCAGCATTAATATTCAAAGCTCCTCACAAAAGAATGATGCAGAGACAGCTTCTAAACCAAAGGTTAGGAAGCAAACTAAACAGAAAGGAAAAATGAAAGAGAGAGCTGAAGAAATCAATGAAGACATTCATGAACCTTCATCACCCCAAGAAGATGAACAGTTACTCTCCGAAAGACTAACCAAGATTAAGGAGAAAATCAAGAAAAAAAAGGAGATAGGGAAGAGGAAGAAGGACACAAGAGAAGAAACCATAAGCTTCCAAAACCTAAGAAGGAGCTCTAGACTCCGAGGTAAGGTGAAGAAGGTAACATCAAAAGAAGCCTAGTTCATAAACTTAGAGGAAGAAACCCTGGTTCAATCTCCTGACAGTATTCCACCTGAACATAGTCCACAAATCTCTCCTCCACAAAATTTTGAAGGTAGCCCAAGCGGAGCTTCTCCTGGCATAGATACAGTACAACAGCAAATCTATGACTACATAGAGTCATTAGAGAGAAAGGATACCTCAATGGATCCAGGATCCTCAACCAATCTAAAGCAGCTTGTCAATCCACAAGAACCTCTAACTAGCTCTCTCAAACAAGAAATCTTTGAGTTAGAGATTTTGAACAAGCACATTCAAAAAGAAAATAAAACCTTGAGAGAACAGAACAAGATGGATAGAGACATTCATGACAACACAATGCTGCACCTAGGATTATGGTACAAGAAAAATAGGAAGTTGAAGAGGAAAAATAGGAAGTTGAACATAACACTTATCAACCTCAAATACAAACTTCTTATGAAGAAGCCCATGATGGCAATCAGTGCAAGGAGAAGTAAGGAAAGGAAGTTGGATGTGCTGGAAGAAGTGTCAGAATAGATGCAATAGGAGAAAGAAGTTCACATTTTTTAAAATTGCATGGGGCCATGCAATGATTTTGCAGTGGGGGTATGTTGAGCCTAAAAAATTACTCTTTCCCTAACAACTCTTCTCATTCCTTTTCTTTGTTTTTTCATAAGAAAGATGCATTCTCATCACCAATGATTGGTATATACTCTCTTGAGGAGGAAATTTAGTGATTTACATGTTATGCTTTTATGTTTTGCTATTTGACTAAATTTTTGTATATTAGCTACGGAACGCAACCTATTCTGCAGCTAATCGGCTGTTCCGCAACTACATTCATGCTCTAACAGGTTCCAGGTGTCAGAAGGAGAAACTAGCCACATGGAAAACTTGGAAATCATCATGACATGGACCCTGTCCTATTCATTCAGCCCAGGTCGACAAAGAAGATGGCATAAGACTACGGTCAATGGATAAGTCAAACACAAAGAGACCGAAGGTAACAAGACTCTGTTTCATGGTTAATTAATACGTTTCACAGTGATGGGAAGAATTATCCGGAGCAACTACCTGTACTTATGGACTCTAACAACCACTTGTACAAATGAATCCAACATCCACCATGTCTTGGTTTTATGTCTCCAATAGCTGTGGAAGAAATTCTGCATATCTGTCTTCTACATGTTTGGTTGTAGCATGCTTTTCTCCACAAACAATTATATGATTTTTCTTATAAATACCTCTGTAAAGGACCGAATAATTTAGTAGTAATAGTAACAGTTTTATTGTGAAAATCGAAGTTCTAGACTCTATAATTTCTGGGCATTTTGTGTCCCTATTTTAATATGAGAAGATCACATGTTTTTATGAAAATCTGAAGGAGTTTTCTTGGAGTTGATTGAGCAAGCGTAGCCTAATCAGTTGAAGAGGGCCCCTGCACTGAAGAAGGTTTCATTTCATTTTATTTTTCTTCTTCTTTTTAATTGTAAATTCATCATTTTTTCACAATGTTTATAATCATTTTCTCACTAACAATGTTTATAATGCAATTTCCATCATTTTCTTATTAACAGTGTTTATAATTTAGAGCAGTTCCCATTAGCTTAATCTCTTTTTAGTTTTTATCAGTAGTTTAGAAGATAGAACATGGTGTAATCTTGTTTCTTCAATTAAAAACTAACCTTGTTTTAGGATGAGAGTAGAATTGAAGAATGATAAGTTACATTGTTCGGTAGTTTACTTCATTCATTGTTTTGCTAGTTTAAATTCTCAATTAAACAAATCAGTGTCATTTACTGTCTTTGCCATTTCATTTTTAGTTTACTGACTCATAGTGTTAATGAATGTTTATGGAAAACCCTTCAAGTTGATAATTCATCCTTAACTAAGTGGTCGAACATCTCATCTGTGCAATGAGTTATTTCTGCATCTCTGTATTTGCTTTCTCTTAGATTAATGAAGTACAGAATTACTCAAATGTCATCCCAAGGAGACTTTCTCCCAAAATTGAGAGGCAGAGTAACCAAGTATTTCATTTAGTTTTATTTCTGTAATTAGTTAGACATCAATTGCAAATTTCAATTTCAGTTTTAATTCATGATTGGGACATAATGGTAAAATAAGAATAGAAACTTTGTTTTCATTTCTTTCTTACCTTTGCTTCCAAATCTTTCTTAGCTTTGTTTTCATTTCTTTCTTAGCTCTGCTTTCATTTTTAGATTTTGAGTAGTCTTTATGAAAGTTAGGTTCTGATAATTTACATTGTAAATCATTAGGAATTAAAAGACCAAAAACCCCCCAAAACAACATAAAGCATAAAAACAACGAAGTAAGAAGGGTTAGCTAGCACAAACAGTACACCACACTTCATCAGTTTACGATACCCGGATTGATAATTTATGTAGAGCAATTTAGGACACTAAATTGACCAAACAATACCTAGGGTTGGAATTTGAAAAAAATCTACCTATCAAAAATGAATTTTTTTTACCATATATAAAACATTTTTTAGGGTCTTTTTGTTGTTTTGTTTTTTAAATGGCCAACAATAAATATCGACAATATTTGATAGGAAAATTACCCATTATCGAAAATTTTCCTATTAAATTCTACCAATGTACTCATCCCACAAAGTCTCTGGACCTTAAAGTAAGCATTTTTCTTCTTCTTCTTGTAGCGTTAAGTATCTTAGGCGCTTATGGGATTTTTCACTTATGTACTTTACAATATATACAATATATTTACCAAATTTTTACCCCTAAAGACTTTTTTTTTTAATTTATTTTCCCCAACATTCTTGAAATATAATTTACATTCACTCTATGTAATCTTCTCAGATTTTTCCCTAATATTTTTTTCCTTGCTCCCATAATACAAACTTTAACTTCTAATCTTCTTGTAGTATTTTCTTCCTTGCTCCCATAATGCAACTTTGACCTCTAATCTTCTTGTACCAGCATACACCTCACACTTCCAATATAACCTTATAACCTTGATGTCTACTTGAGCTCCCATCGATATACTCTTAGTATATTTCTTTGATTACTTGTACATGGATATGTCTACTTTGGGTCACATCCTCTTAGTGAAAGGATTACTTACCAACATACTCCTCACACTTCCAATATAACCCTATAACCTTGATGTGTACATGAGTTCCAAGCATCGATATACTCTCAGTATATTTCTTTGATTACTTGTACATGGATATCTCTACTTTGAGTCACATCCTTTAAGTGAAAGGATTACTTATATGAATTGAATGACATGTTTCATTATAATAAACCCTAGTGGTGCGCACATGTCAATTGAAAATATATAACAATAATTTTGTTGACAAATTACATATATATTCAATATGTAAATATAGATTAGTGTATATTCATCTTAATTTTAGATTTATTAAACATGAGAAGTAATTAAAAATATAAAATGTAAATAAATTGGTGCTTGAAAAAATCAAAATTAAAATAGATATACAATTTTATACTCTTACACGTGTGTGCATACACACACATACACATATATAATATAAGATAACTCACACTTTATATATGAGTTTATCAAAAACATTGAAAAAAGTATTGACAAATATTCTTTCTTTTTATTTTAATATGATTTGTTTATACTATATTTTTATATATATTAAAAGATTATGAAAATGTTAATTAGGTTTATCTTGCGTGATTGGGCTAAACGATTATTGTCTTCTATACTCAAGTTCAAATTCTCACGGGTGACATGATGAGCTTTGATGCTTTGAAGAATATTGTTGTAATGACTTCGAGCCTGAGAAAAACGCTCTTAAATGAGTATAATTGTGGGTTGTCCATTTCGACTGAGATGACTCTTAAGTAAGTATAATTATGAATATAATTGTGGGCTGACCTAGTATGAACAACATCACTCTTACCCTTTGGGCTAAGATGGAAGCTGATTTCTATTATAAAATATTATATTATATTGGGTACACATTATTATTAATGTTATAAGAGATGTATCAATAACCTCACTCTTGTCTTTGGGTTGAGATGAAAGATATTATTTATATTAGGTAGACATTATTATTAATGTTATAAGAAATGTACCAACAATCTTACTCTTGCCTTTTGCGTTGAGATAAAGATTCATTCTATTATACAATATTATATTATATTTAAATACACATTATTATTAATATTATAAGAAATGTATCAATAATCTCACTCTAACTAGCTTCTTTTCTTAAATATTATATAATTTAATATATATAATAATTTTAAATTATTTATTTTTATAAAATATTCAGAAATTATTAATGTCATGAGAGAGAAAAACAAAACATTCAATTTTAAATTGTAAAATATATTTATTAAACTTATGTAAAAAGATGATTCTGATTCTCTAGTATTTTAAGTTTAAGTAATTGTTTTTTAAATATAAAAAAAAAAAACCTTAAACGATATATTTAAAAAAATTTTCTAGTTTCTAGAAAATTTCAAACAAAGCATGTGGAGTTTGACTCACCAATTTCTATCATAGGACCCTGATACACAATGAGCTGTCCAACTGACAAAACGATACTGGGTGTTAATGAATCCAAATAAATTATAAGTGGAGCCTATGTTAAAGTGACATTTGCAAGGACATGAGTGTAACTATACACACATTTCCCTTGAGAGAGAAGCATGTGGGTCCATCAGATGAGAGAAAGAAGCATGTGGGCCCTCATGTCCTTGTGAGATTAGAGGGGTGATCCACTAGAAGGAAGTTGTCCATTAAATGTGAACTTTGTAAGATTGGATGGAGTTGAAGTAAAAACCAAGTTATGTATAAAGTTAGGCGAGAGATGGAAGACAACCCACAAGTGCAATCAAGAAGGGCCACGTAGTGATTCCATTCAATGTTGTTTAATCTGGCGTAGTTGTGGTATCATATCAAAATGTTTGGTAATTGTTTGGGTAAATTTGACCAAAATGCAATGAAAAAGCTAAAGCTTGGTGGAACAAAATTCAAACTATATATCTGGGTAGGTGTCATATATTTAATTTGGTACTTTGTAGTTATTTTGATTAAATATTCACCGGGAGTTGAAAAGGTGTGATGAGTTTATATATCAATTAATTAATTATGGTAAGTTTATATTTATAATTAAAATAAATAACATATCCGTCCATGAAATTTTTATATTAAATTTGAAAAATTTATTTGTGATATATCTTATTTTATAAATTAAATTAAATAAGTATAATACATTTCGATCTAATGACGTATATTTACATCAATGTTAACATAAAAATGGCTAAATATTCCCTTGAACTAAATACTTTTTTCATTATTAAGATTCACAATACCTACCATTTATAAAAACGAAAAATGCATAAATAATAACCTCAAAATTCATATTCTTTCTGAGCATATTCTGGGAGCATCTAAAAAAGGAAAGGATTTTTCTAGGAAAGACGGGCCTACATCTCCTTTTTTCAACAAATCTAGGAACCCTGTTAAGACAGTACCTCCCCCGAAAGCCATTTCTTTGGATGGTGCCGTCCTTTCAGATCGAATCGACAGTTTGAAAAATCTAGCACTGGTTGGGAAATGGCAATTCCCTGAAATGGGTGATGCAGACATGAGGAAGTGGCTGATGGACAAATGGTCACCCCTAATCGGATATACTCCTATCATCTCCCGTCTTATGAAGGAATGGTACTCTTTCCATTTCCTTAAAGCATCTGATTTAGAGACTATTCTACATAAACCCTGGGTTTTTGGCAGAAGCTTCTTAGCCCTTTCTCGATGGTATATAGGTTTTGATCCTTTAAAGAATACTCCATCAAACAGTTTGATATGGGTGAAACTTCCGAATCTACCTCTGGAACTATGGTTGGAGGAATCTTTCTCAAAAATTGGGAACTCGATAGGCAAGTTTGTTTATGTAGACCCCCGGTGCAGAGGAGAGAAAGATAAGAGAATTGCTTGGATCCTTATAGAGAAGCCGTACAAAGGAGGTTATCCCAATCATATGGAGATAGCTTGGGGCAGTTTCAAAATCCATCAAAGATTAGACTTTTGGGGTATTCCTTTCAAGTGCGCCTTGTGCCATAAAACTGGACACTTGATTAAAAACTGCAGTCATCGATTCTCCCGAAGAATCAAGAAGTCTACCTTCAAGCAAGTTAGGAAGTCAAAGTCTAAATGCTCCCCTGATTCTTTGGGCTTTAGGGAGAGTTCTCAACAGAAAAATCTAAATCATTTGGCTCTCGGTCAAAAATTGTCTCATAATCTCCCTATCCATGACCCTTAATCCGAGCCGTACCCATGCTGCTCGCTACAAGATTCTCTTGGTCAACCTGGTACTAATACCTCGCCTCCTTTTGATTGCACTCCTGTTCCTGAACCCCTGGAGGATATTCAAGCTACCTCTCCTCCTGTTATGAATCAAAGGGACATTGTGGTTGGCTCTCTTCCCATCCAGATATCCTCCTCATCTCCGACTCCTGTCAAATCCCTTCCTTCTGATTCAAAAGGAAAAGATCCTAATCACATGCAAGGAAACGATCCTATTCACATGCTTTCTCCTGATAATTCGTTTTCAGAATCCCCGGTCAATAAGTTTGATAGTGATATTGACTTTCTTCTCCATAGGAAGTCTTTAGAACTTGAACCATTGACCATTCATAAACCTTCCAGTCTGTCTCATCTTTTCATTAGTCCTAAATCAGCAAAAAATATCACGGTCAGGAAGAAATTCAAGGGTGGTAGCCGTCACTTTAGAGGGAGATCTGTACTTACTGAGCATGGTGTGAGAAACTTATCTCTAGTGGAAGTTCCTGTTCTGGATTCATCGGAGTTTCAGCCTCTTAGAGCATGCGTGGCTGGCGAGTCATCCAAATGACCTTCCTTGCTTCAATGAATATCAGGGGTTTGGGCGTAGCCCCTAAATACAATGCGCTAAAAGATTTTTTCTACTCGGCTCATCCAAAAATCATCTTTATACAGGAAACCATGCACCCTAGCTATGTGTCTATAACTTTCTTTAGGAGAATGTTTCCTTCGTGGTATATGGTGGGCACTGAGGCAAATGGTCAGTCAGGTGGTCTTGCGGTCTTGTGGGACCCAGCTTGGATTATGGCAAAAGCTTATAAATGTTGTGCAGGAATTTTAATATCGGCTTCTATCAAGGGTCAAGCCTTTGCTCTCAACATGCTAAATGTCTATGCTCCTTATACAAATAGACTTTCCTTTTGGGAAAGGCTTTTTGAATTCCAAATTCTTGAGATCGAATCACTGATGATAGCTGGCGACTTAAATTTGACTCTTAGTTCTGATGAATGCTGGGGTAATTGCAGGAAAATTGACCCTCTGGCTAATAGAGTCAGGAAGGAATTACTAAATAGGGATCTGTTGGACATTGTTCCCAATAAAATGAGGCCTACTTGGGACAACAGCAGGATTGGGCAGGCCTACATAGCAAAGAGAATCAACAGAATTATCATTCATGCAAGCATTATTGGGAAATTGGGAATGCCAGTATTGTCTATTGGGAATGATTATACTTCTGACCACAGACCCATTCTCCTCAAATGGCGTGAAAAAGTTATCAGGCTCGGTTACTCTTTTAAATTCAACAGGATCCATTTAGAAGACCCATCCTTTAATGAAATAATCACAAGAAAATGGAAGAATCTCCTAGAATCTGAAATGGCTCCCTTTATGCCATTCCGAGTAAAGATGGATAGCCTGAGGTCTGTGACGAAGGATTGGCAAATTCGAAAGAGAAGGATGGACAAACAAGAGTTAAATAATATCCAAAAGGAACTGGACTCCCTATTAGAGTCAGCTGATCCGAATAGCCTATCTATAGACCTGAAAAGCATGATAAGAAATTTGGAGAAAAGGAAACAATTGATTTTACAAAAGGAGGAGGCTACATGGCGACTAAAGAGCAGAGCCATCTGGATCAAAGAGGGGGAAAAAAATACGAGGTTCTTCCACAAGTATGCAAATGCAAGAAGAGAGAAAAACTTTATTTGGAGCATCAGAGATGAAAAAGGGAATGTTCTCTCAACACAGCATGAAATCTCGGCGGAGGCTACGAGATTTTTTCAGAATCAATACAGAAGAAGGGAGGTAACCTTTCAAGATGCTCTATGGGGCATTGAGCTGGTTCCAGAAATGTTTGATGACACAGCAAATGAAGGCTTCATAAAGCCGATCTCTGAAGAAGAACTATTGAGAGCTATCAAAGCTTTAAAAAAGGATAAAAGCCCTGGGCTTGATGGATGGCCAATCGAATTTTTCTCTCACTTCTTTGACCTCTTCAAAACAGATCTGTTACGGATGGTCGAAGCATCTCGGATGTCAGGAAGCATTCATACGACTACCTCCTCTACTTTTATTGCTCTAATTCCAAAAAAGGAAAGGTCTGATTCCTTCCACGATTTTAGACCTATCTCGCTCTGCAACATCATGTTCAAAATTATCTCAAGAATCATTGCAGAAAGGATGAAGCCTATTCTTAATTCTTTCATCTCTAGGGACCAACATGCGTTCTTAAAGGGTCGTATCATCTTGGATGCGGTTTCCATGACTCAGGAAAGTCTGTTCTCAATGCTGTCAAACAATTTGGATGGGGCTATTCTAAAGATTGATCTGCAAAAAGACTATGATTGTGTAGACTGGGGCCTTTTAAGAATCTTGCTAGCTAAAATAGGACTAAAATCACAGAGCATCAACTGGGTCATGTCCTGTGTTGAGACGTCAGATATTCTGTAGTTGTAAATGGAATTCCTTCAACTTTCTTCCAAGCGGAGAGAGGTCTCCGACAAAGATGTCCCCTATCCCCACTGCTCTTCATTTTGGTAATGAACTCTCTCAGTCTGCAGATAAATAAAGCAGTTGAGGACAAGAGATGCCGCTCGGTAAAGATTTGTAAGGACATTTCCCTTTCTCACAATCTCTTTGTTGATGATGTCCTCATCCTTGCTATGCTCTGTAGGGTCTCCTGGGCGTGCATAAATGATATTCTTTTAAAATTTCAGAAATCCACAGGTCTGTTTATCAACAAGGACAAATCCTCTTTGTTTCACAATGATTCAAATATGGAAATCGTTCTCTGGATCTCTGAAATGATGGACATTGCTCCTTTTTCGATCAAGGATGGGTTTAAATATTTGGGCTTTAACTTGAAGGCAAAGGGAAATTCCAAGAAGGATTGGCAATTCAGGCTGGGAGTTTAAATTTCTTTCTCTAGCTGGTAGATTCATTTTAGTATAGTCTGTCCTATCTCAACTATCAGTCTATTGGGCACATATCTTCTTTCTCCCTGCCAGTATTATAAACCGAATGAACGGACTGGCTGCAAATTTCCTTTGGGGACGACATGCATATTAGAGCAAATTTCACCTAGTCAAGATGGCTTCTATATCAAAACCAAGAAGGGCTGGTGGATGGGGTCTTTTAGATATGTGCTCCTTCGGGAAAGCACTTCTCTGTAAGTCTCTTTATAGAGGTATTTTTGGTGATGGGCCATGGAGTAAGATTATTAGGGCGAAATATTTAAAAGGCAAGAGTATAGAGTTCTGGTACAAAAGGCGTTCCATTGGCATCAGGAGAGGATCGATGATCTGGCAAAGTCTCAGGAAAGTCCATCCTTTTTTCATGGATAATCTTCGATGGAACCTCTGCTCGGGATCTAGTATGCTTATTGGTTTTGACTCTATTTCATGTGGTCGGGAGTTCTCATTCCCTCCTCCGTTGGTATACAATCTTCATAGACTGGGATGTTTCACATGGGACAAATTGATAAAAGATTGGTCTGGTCCTATCCCTGTCTGGAACGATGGGGAGGATCTGCTTTTGCCCCAATCGATGTTCCCTCTCTGGATCTCTGTGAAAGAGACACTAAGTAGCCTGGGGATCATTCGAACGGGAACAAAGGATTGCTTGGTTTGGTCTCTTCAAAAAGCAAAACTGCTAGTGTGCGTAAAGGATATTTATGCATAAATGATCTCTGTCATCGCTAGGTGTCCTGGTTTGCTTTTCCCTCCTTGTCTTTGGGAGGCTGCATGTCCTCTTAAAATGATTATTTTTTCTTGGCTGGTATTTGGGAACAAAAATCTTACATGGAAGGTTCTTCAAAGGAAAAACTGGCAGGGTTCGAGCAGATGTGCCATGTGCCACAATGCAGCGGAATCAAACCTGCATATGTTTTTTCAACATGCCTCGTCCCTTCATATCTGGTATGATCTTTCTTTAACTTTTGGTTTTCCTTACCTTATCTTTCCTTCTGTACAGGATGGCTTTATGTGGTGGAGTAGGCAATGTTTATCTTGGAGATCGTTGTTCATCATTACCTGTTGGTTCTTATGGAATTGGAGGAACGCACAAATTTTCCAAGATTCAAAGGAGCCCCTATGTGCAATTCTACAATGTATTTTGGCATGCCATGACTCCTTTCATCAGGATGACTCTTTGCCAAAAATGCCTGCTATATGATGCCGAAGGTCTATGCTCATTAATAATCCAACATGATGGTATCTCCTTTCAAGTTTTCAGTATCAGTGGATTGGGTCTCTTATCCACGGCAGGGCCGAATGCTCCTTTTTTCATATGTGTAATAGCGTGCAATCTTTTGATGGTGTTGTTTCTTCACTGATTGTATGATTTTGTATCAATTTTGGACAAGCAGGTTTTGTATATGTTTTCTTTTTTAGATTGGATGATCCAGACTATCTGTCTCTATATTTAGCATAGGTTTCTGGGCTTTCTTTTGCCGTCAAACCAATCATGATATGTATTGAAGATCTTTATATTCTCTTAATATAAATCAATGATAGTTTTTCTCTCTGGAAAAAAAAAGGTAAAACAAAATCAAACAAGCCACAATACAAAATCATAAACCATACAAGTGTCCATCAAATATAAAAATAGTAAATGAAGAATACAAGTGTCCATCAAATATAAAAATAATAAATGAAATCTTCCTCACAATTTAGATGACACATGAGATGAAGTACATTTATCAAATAGGAATTGGCAAAAACATAATATTGGGGATGCCAAGGTTGTTAAGATCCCTGGTGCATGTTGTCTAGTGTAGGTCCCATCATCAATGGGTTTGTGTTTAGTAGGTTTTTTATTTTTTAATTTGGTGAAATCTAATATTAGTGAGGTGGATGAATGTTATTTTATAGAATAAATAACAAAATATTGTTACTATAATTTAAAAGTTATATTTTAAATTAAATATATCAAATAAATAATTTGTAATTAAAAAATATATATATTATTTAAAAAAATTCAAAAAGTTAGAAAATAAATTTATAAAAAAAATCAAAAGAGTGCAAAACCTACTCCTAATTAACTATTTGAGATTTTACCTTTCACATGTAAATAAATTTACCAACTACGATGGCAAAGGCAAAGGGAAATGCAAAGGAAAAATAGGTTCATGGTGGTTGAATGGCGACATACCCCGGAACTGCAGTGCATTAATTTTTTTGAAAAGCGAATCTTCAAGGGGAGAGGGTGAGAGGGAGAGTCCCCGTTTTGTACGTAAAAAAAAATACACAAAATACACACGAGGACCAGGACCAGAAGAGAGGAATCTGGGGGACACGTGGAAAAGTAGGAAATGAACAGGTGGTGATACGTATTTACAAGCTTGTCGGCATATGTAAGCACTTTGTATTTGTCAAGATGGTGATGTGACACCCCCGCGGGCCCCGGTTTCCTTACCTTTTCCTCGAAGTACTATTCTGCACGTGTCGGTTAAAACGCGATGTGTCGCTTTTTCATTGGACCACGTTGTGGGGACCCGACCGGGGCAGAACATAATAAAAGATACTACAGCAATGGGTTCCGGATTATCGACACGTGGCCCTGAGGATGGGCTGTCCAACCACGTAGCAGAAATGTCGTTGTAGACGTGGGGCCCTTGCATTGGGCATTGGTTTCGGGCTTGCGTAGGTGTAACACATTCCGTTCCCTTTCCTCCGGCTGCCCGGCGATGGCGGGCAGGGACTCCGGGGCTCTGGGTACAAACGTGGCTGCTCGGGCAGCTTCCAATTTATCGGCGACGTGTTTGTCGTGTGGATGGTATGATTATCACGGGAAGGCAGCTCTTCCGTTTTCTTTCTTCGCTGCCCCTTCCCATTTGCTCTGCGTATTTTCTGTCCCATCTGCTCTGCGTATTTCCCTTCTGTAATTTAATGTGAGGTTCCCGCCCCTGCGATTTGAGTGGAAATCTATGGAAAATTGTGATCGGAGATGAGCGTAGGGTTGAAGAATTGTGTGAATTTAGCAGCCGTTTGCAGTTTTCATGTTGCGATTTGGCCGTTATTCTGATAAAACGGATTGTTAGGTCTAATTTGGATTTTTGGGTTTTGATCGGCGCTGGAAGTGAGGGATGTTTTCCGGTGGCGATCTTTAAAATCTGTGGCAGGGCGGACGATTAATAAGAAAGATAAACAGAGGAGGAGAAGCAGCAGGTGCGATGGCGAGGAGGCGAAAGACGAGCAACGACGTATTCGGAGGAGCACGCGGAAGGTAGCGGGCTTCGGTAACAGGCGAGTTCCTATTTTTTTTGAGCTTTGAAGATAGAATAAAATAAATGCGTTTTATGGAGGTTTCGATCTGAACTTATGTGTGGTTTTATGAAGATTAAAGAAAAGGAAAAGGAAAAACGAAGATATCTTTATGAAGATTAAAGAAAAGGAAAAACGAAGATATCTTTATGGAGATTAAAGAAAAGCAAAAGGAAAAACGAAGAGTTTAGTAATGAAGGAAGTTTCAGTTGCAGAGACGGCCAGCTTGTGCTGCAGTGGTCATATGTATAGATGTTCGCTGTCTCTGGAAGAGGATAAAACGCGAGCAGCACGACGTCGGCGGATGGAGATCCGACGGTTCAAACTCATTGCCAACGCATCGACCAGGGTTATCAATGTTAAGAGACTTAAGGTGGGCAACGGCGTCGATGTTGCAGACCGTGGACATGAAGAAGCAACGGAGTGCCATGAGAGTGTTGCTGTCGGTTCGTTGCCGTCGCTGGTTTTCGCTGTTGGAGGAGACGGAGGCGAGCCATGCCCGGAGCACGGCGTGGTGTCGATCTGTGGCAGGCGACGGGAAATGGAAGACGCCGTGGCGGTGATGCCTTCTTTCGTGGCTGGCAACGATGGGGTTTATCACTTCTTTGGCGTCTACGATGGCCACGGAGGTTCACAGGTGTGTGTAAAGAATAAATAAAATGAGAATTATCTGTTCTTGGAAAATTTCGGTTTCCAATGTCGTGGTTTTTGCAGGCAGCGCTTTATTGCAAGGATCGGCTTCACGTAGCCGTGGCGGAGGAAATCCGACTGACGGAGCCTGTGACGGAAGCGCACTGGGAGGCAGTGATGACTGATTGCTTTCTGAAAATTGACGTGGAGGTTGCCGCGCTGTCTGGCAGGCGGAGGATTCGGAGTTTGGACATCAGCGGTCGCGGGATCGGGTCTAGGCAGGTAGAAGAGGATAAAGAAGTTCCACGCGCGGAATCGAAACCGCCAGAGAATGCGGGATCGACCGCTGTGGTGGCAATAGTTGGAAGCAGACAGATCGTGGTGGCCAACTGCGGGGATTCGAGAGCTGTTCTGTGTAGGGGTGGCAAAGCGATTCCATTATCCACCGATCACAAGGTAGCTTTCTTGTTCAAACATATACACACAAATATGCACAATTAGGTATGACATACACATAAAATACCTACTAGGGTTCTTGCTTTTTGGGGATTCTGCAGCCAGACCGTGCTGACGAGATGGCGCGCATCGAGTCCGCCGGAGGCAGGGTCATTTACTGGAACGGCTACCGCGTCTTGGGTGTTCTTGCCATGTCCCGGGCCATAGGTATAAGTAAACAAACAATAGCCGTTTCTTTTCGTTTTCTTTTCTTTACATGCATTGAGTATGTGTATAGAATCAAGCTAATGGATGGGTATACACAATGCGTATATTCAAGTGCAGGAGACGGTTATCTGAAGCCATATGTAATCGCAGAGCCCGAGGTGAGCTTTACGGCGAGAACAGAGGAAGATGAGTGCCTGATTCTGGCGAGCGACGGCCTCTGGGACGTGATCTCCAACCAGGTCGCATGCGAGGTTTCCAGGAAATGCCTTGCGATTAGCAGCAGAAAGAAGCCTGAAACCTCGCCTTCCGGCTGCCCAGCGATCGAATCCCCGGCGGCCAATACGGCTGCATTGTTAACAAAGCTTGCTCTCTCACGGGGGAGCTCGGACAACATAAGCGTAGTAGTTGTGGATCTCAGGAAGCCTTAACATCCAAGCATGGTGGTTCTGGATCCCAGGAAGCCTTAATATCTATTCTTCTTCGGGGTGCAACGTGTATTTTTGGTTCTTGAATTCCAGCTGCCGATATCTCCTTAGGCGTTATTATTCATCCAGTATTTATAACATCCAAATTCAACCTGGAAGGAATTTAGTATAAAAAAACATTAAATTCTTTTTCCACTGGGCAAGCCCTGGCATTGCAGCGAAAGATCATGGCCACGTGTGCATGTTGTGCCTTCTTCCGAGGGTAACGTAACAAGAATGGTTCGATCTTAACTTTGTTTTATTCAGCTGAAATTCTTCTGACAAAACGAGCACTTTTTATTCGATATTTGTGGTTGCATTTCCCTTGGATATTTTATTTTACTTCCACTCTGAAAATGGATGGGCAAGAAATTCATTTTTGATGTCTGGTTATTTGTTCATTTATGGAAATCCGTCAGCCATGCCCGTACTTGATGCCTGGTTATTTGTTCATTTATGGAAATCTGTCAGCCATGCCGGTACTTGATGCCTGGTTAATTGTTTATTTATGGAAATCCGTCAGCCATGCCGGTACTTGATGCCTGGTTAATTGTTTATTTATGGAAATCCGTCACCCATACCTCGTTAGGGTTTTTAGGGTAGGAGTATGAAAATAAGAATCATAACTAATTCTGGTTTTTCTAGGTTTAGTGTAATTCTGGTTTTTGGAGTTTTGATGTTTGGAATCCATTTGTAAGTAGTCTCATCAGTGTTCAAATTGGAGTTTTTTGGTGTTTGGAATCCATTTGCAAGTGTAGTCTCACCAGTCTTCAAATCTTCTCGCCATGCATCATGGCATCCATACCCTAAAGTATAAGAAGATACAAATAATATAAAAACAAATCCCATCACCAACTGAAGCCTCTGGATTTAGATACACAAGTAATATAAAAACAAATCCCCTCATCAACTCATGCCTCTAAGTTTTGGTATTTGGAATTGATATGCAAGTATTCTGGATTTAGATACAAGTAATACAAAAACAAATCTCCCATCACTAATTTAAGTTTCTGAATTTTCGGTTTTTAAAATCGATTTGCAAATAGTCTCACAGTGTTTAAATCTTCTTTTAATTTGCAAATAGCCTCACCCGTATTTAAATTTTCTTTTAAGACAAAATTTTTGAGGCATATCACGTCATACCCTGAAATATAATAAAATACAAGTAATATAAAAACAAATCCCTCAGACCTCTGAATTTAGATACAAGTTATCCCACCCTGTTCTTCGAAAAACAGAAAGCCAAAAACAGAAAGCCATGGAACGGATCGGATCGGATTTCCATCCGTTGCTGCCGAGCCATTCGAACGGGATCGTATTTCTCGGGATGGCGGTTCTGTTTATGGGCCGAAGCACTTCGAACAGATTTCTATAACTGACGTATATCGGCTATGACATATTTTGATCTTTTCTGTGAGGGTTGGTTTTCAGTGTTTTTTAATACGACAGATATCAATTTCCATTTTATATTTATTTGGTCACTTGTAAGAATATAATCGACAAATATGTTAGAACGCGCAGGACTCTCAATCTTTCTTTCCTGGCCACCGGTACACAATTTATATACATTTTTTCTGCACCAGTACACAATTCATAAATAATTTTTCTACAGTTTTAAATAAAATGACACATCTCTGACAAACAAGAAACTCTCACATGACTTTACGCACAAGTACTGTGTACTTTTCTCGTCGAGGGTGGTAGAAATAAAATGAAATAAAATTTAGTAGGATAACCAATAAAAACTGTGTCATGTGGATTAGTGTGTCATTTGGATTAATGCGAATGGCGGAATATGTTATGTAATTGTATACTTGTTTAAATCTAATTGTGGGCATATATGGTATTAACAGATTGTATTAATAGATCAATCACTATATTAGTAGCCATTTAATAGATCAATCACTATATTAGTAGCCATTTAATTAAGTGGCAGATAAATATACAATTTAGTATCAATGGGATAAATCACTGTATATCAGTAGCCATTTAATTGAGTGGGTATATAAATGCATAATTTAATTTTTAATTTAATTAAAATAGTTTTAGTAGTTAATCTTATTTTAATGATTATAAAAAATAAACTTTAAAAGATAAAGACCTATTCATTGATAAAAGATTGTTACATAAATACATATGAAGAGGTAGGGTGGCAAGATTGGGTTGAGCACTTTAATAAATTAAAGTGCAGGTTTTAAGCGTTAAAGTCTATTTGGGTTCGTCGTGTACTTTTGTAAGGTTTCAAGTGTCAAAGGTCTATTTGGGTTGATCGTGTACTTTTGGAAGGTTTCAAGCGTTAAAAGTGTATTTGGGATGGTATTTTACGTTTATATTTTTTGGATTTGATTTTATTTTTAGTTTATTTTTTTTATCTTTAACGTGGATACAGAGTTGGATATGGGATTTAATAGATTTAATTAAATATTTTATAATAAGTTAATAAGTTTATTTTATATGGAGTTCTTTTTAAATGTGATTTTTTAGAATTTTAGGTAGATTTTTGGTTAAAATATGGTAAATTTTTTAAAATTAGATCATATAGTTTTTTGTCAGATTTTAGATAAATTAGATATTTTTGCTAGATTTTAGATAAATTAGATTAGAAAGATTTTAGATAAATTAGATTAGAAAAAAACTGAAAATATAAAAAAAAGACAACTAATATTCTATATAATAAGTTTGATTAGTTTATAAGCTTTGTCAAGTGAGTTAACTAAAAGGCTTATATGTGTTATATTTTTTATTTATTTGTTTTGTAATTAATTATAAACTTTGTCAAGTGAATTATCTCAAAGGTTTCTATGTGTTAGATTTTTTATTTATTTGTTTGGGCTAGTTCTTTATTTATTTTGTATCTAGAAAATTTGACAATTACACTAGTTTATAGGGATTATTTACTTTGAATATATGCGGAATTGACAATTACATTGATTTTAGATCTATAGATTCAAATCACTGTTATAATAACTTTTAAGTGCCTATATACATCAATTCCTCACACATAGATCAATTGAGGAATTTGAACTTCAAATCTCATAATTTATATAATACTTTATAATGTTGTCATCACCAATTGCATTGTCTAGAATTCATTAGATTACTTATTATTATAAAATTTAAATTATTATTTTATATAAAAATAATAAATTTATTATAAATAAAAGCCCCCGGGGAAGCTCAACTAGTGAATGGCCATGTAAATGAAGTTATGTGCGAGGAGGTTTGGTATTCAAATCCAACCAATTCACTTGCATTTATCATAGTTGTAGTTTGAAACATCTTGAGGGTTTATCGTGGTAGCAGTTGGAATTGACATCTTGTTACTCAAATACGAGATGAGCATATGTGGAATTGACATCTTGTTACTCAAATACGAGATGAGCATATGAACACGAGACTAGCCCAGTTGTTGATTCCCCTTAAACAAATTATTATAAATAAAATGTTAATACTTTTATTTTAATATATATCGTAAAATAAAATTTCACTAAGTATATAATCTAGTTAATTATATAATTTAGTTAACATTATGTAATCTATTAGATATCATTTTTTGGGATTCAACTACGTTAAGTTATTCATCTATGACCATTTCCATGAGAGGTAGTCATAATTGACTAAGCTCTCATGAGTTTTGAATAGTCCACTTAACACTCATTGCATCGAGTGATTATGTAATCTATTTTTTTAAATATAAAAAATGTTATTAGGATAATATATAATTTGATTAATTGATTTATTTAATAAATTTTATTAGTTTTAAAGAAAGATAAATATTATAAGTAAGAAAGTTATTTGGAGGAAATAAGATTGACTTCAGATCAAATCGTTTGGAGATGGCGTCGTCGAGTGGTGATTCTACTATGCTAAAGGTTCTCATCCAAGCCACGCTAGTTGTTGAGGAGACATACGTACAATCGTTTTCATTCGGCAAGGCTGGGGGTGGGGACCAACCTAGTAAACTTGTTATTCTGGAAACACATCAGCTGCATGGGGGGGACATGAGGCATCAACAACCCTTTCCTTCAGTTAGACATCGCTACAAGTGGCATTCAAAGGTGGTGAAGTCTATCTCGGAGCAAAAACTACTTAGTGTCGGTCACGATGTCCTTTGGGATATAGTGGTGAGTTTATAGAAGTGCACACTAGTGGGACGGTGGATGCTTGCGGAGATGTCGAAGGCTAAGATGCAAGAGTGGATTAGATTCAACTGGGTATTCCCCAAAAGTTAATCTCTTTGATGAGTTTGTGGTTTAGGATTCTTTTCATGCATGAGGATGATGCAACTCGCATCCTAAAGGTTCCTTGGGCTCGCAGGCACATTTGTTTACAGCTTCACAAATGGTATATTGACTTTAACCTTGTCTCTGAGACCGTAAGCTCGAAGTATGTTTGGGTCAAGCTCTCAAGTTTGCCGATTGAATCTAGACACGTAGGTTTTTGGTGGATATTGGGAATTCAATTGGTCGCTTTGTGTATATGGATGCTAATATCTTGGGGGCTAGGGACAAGTGCATTTCTTGGATTTTGGTTGAAGGTAACTTCTCGAGTGGCTTCCTGAGAATATCGATTTAGAGCGGGGTGCTACTAGAATTAGGTAGCCAATTGATTACTAGGGGATTCCTTTTTATTTCCTCATATGCCACCACACAAGCCATTTGATGGTTTGATGTCTTCATTGCACTAGGCTCCAACTCGGTGCATTGCACTAGAAGTTGACTTGTGGTTGTTGTGTGAACATGGATCGTGTTCAACCTTTCTGATCCGAATGAAAAGTGGCACCCACCCATGATATTCATCCACACGTTTAATTTACTTATGGTATTGTAAGTGGCATCCACCCATGGTATTGTAAGTGGCATCCACTCATGGTATTATTTTACCCATGGTATTGTAAGTGGCATCCACCCATGGTATTCATCCACCTATTGAATTTACCCATGGTATTGTAAGTGACATGAACCCATGGTATTCATTCACCCATAGTATTTACCTGCCCATGGAATTTACCTGTGGTATTGTAACTAAAAAAGACTATAACTAACAAGTCACATTTTGTAAAAGCCTATAGTATTTGGTATTGTAACTAAAAAAGGCTAAAAGTAACAAATCACATTTTGTAAAAGGATAGATTGTCCACCACAATGTAGTTTTTACAATTATTCTCTATTTTAATAAAAAAATTCTTGGCTATAACTAACAAATCACATTTTGTAAAAGGATAGATTGTCCACCACAATGTAGTTTTTACAATTATTCTCTATTTTAATAAAAAAATTCTTGGTGGTTTTGTTTACTGTGTGTTCTCAGTTTTTTTTGGCATTTCAATTTTTCAAATCTTGGGCCTCTCCCCCCAAGATCCAGATCAGTGGTATCATAATAGACTACAACTCCATGGGAATGAGGGTTTGAAGCACAATGATGGATGAAATGTAGAGCAACAATCTTCAACAAACTTCATGTAAGTTCCATGACCTCCACAGAGCATTTTAGAAGGTCCAAAATATCTCATTTGAAATGATTTTTTGTTAGCTCAAATGGGTTTTTGATGAAATTTGATTTCATCACTTGTAGCAGAAGTTATCAACAAAGTTGGAGCAAGAGGTATATTGCTAGGAAAAAAATAATGTGAAAGAAGCCTGATGAGCCCTAAAAATGGATAATTATATGGGCTCATTCAGCCTCCTAATTCGACTTAATCCACCATTATCATTAGTTTATTGCGTGTTTTTTATTATATTTATGCTAATAGAGTGAATTGGGTTACTCATTATGCCAACAAGTCTAATGTGTGCTTTATGCAGTCTTTTTGGTCAATTTGGAGACAAAATCAAAGGTTTAAATGAGCAATTGGCAGCCAAATTTGTGGAGAGGATTTTTAGGAAGGTGTCCCCTTCATTTATGGGCCCTTACCTAGAATTCTCCACCATCAGCTCGGAGTTCAAGGGCCACCAAATCGATTATCACAAGGGCAACCAAGCAAGTCAAGTATGACTGTTGTTAACTGCAAGTTTTGGGCAACCGAGTCCCTAAAGTTTAGGAGGATTTTTGGGGTCCTCAATTTGTATAAATAAGAGGGCTTAGGGCCTCATTTCAGTTAGTCACTTTGTAGGCAGAAGTTAGCTAGTTTGTAGTTCGATTTTAGTCATTTTTTAGGCAGTAGTTTAGCTCTCCATTTCA